>JANIMX020000196.1:229198-240879 GCA_024582655.2 Erythroxylum kunthianum | reverse complement strand
CCTATTCTAGAACAATCTAGACAATGGGCCTAAACAATTGGGCCTAAACATATGGACCCTAAGACAAGTTGAGCCCACGATAAGTAGGTTCGTAACACTTTTCCCTGATAACCATGTCTATATACCAGTAAGATGCATTTAGGAGTCACTATAAGTTTTAATCAACTGATGGTATATTTTAATTTTTTATGGCATTAATGTTATAAATTGCTCCCAACTTTTGATTTATTATTGTACAAATTTGTTTTTTCTGCTCAGCATCTAATGAAGTTCTGATGGTTATTTCTTTCATTGATTATGAACTTTGAGTGTCTAACATGCATTTCATGGCACCAAAACATTTAGCCTCCCAACTTTGGCTATGCTTGAAATTCTTTCTAGAATTAGACCTTACTTTTGCTCTTCCTTCTTTTCAAACTCTTTTATAACATACCATTTTCTTCACATTAAAGAAGTTATTCCATGGAGTGCAATTTTCTGTGGCAACAAGGTTGTGCATTGTCGGGGAAGCACTTATATTGCTCTTATTCATATTTTCTTGGAGTGTGCCAATGACAACATATTTGTATGTAGGAGAAAGGTGATATTAACATGTTTGACTCTGAGGAACACTATGATGCCACAATACCTAGTGAAGATGTTGAGGACATCGTTGAATCTGATCTTGAGTTGGATAACTCTGAGGTTGTAGAAGCAGACAATGATCCTCCACAAAAGGTATTTGAGTTGTTAGTATAGTCCTGCAATTTATGATTATGGGGTGTTAATTCTTGAAATATGCTTATTTGTCCTTGTCTAATTGTAGATGGGAAACCCAACAATAGAAGTTACTGAAGAAGTGCGAGATGCTGCACAGATGGAGAAAATGAAAGCTATGGATGCAATATCTGAAGGTTATTAATGGCACTAGCTTTCTGATTAAGTTGCCATATTAAGTTTCTATTGCCAAGGTTTTTGGTGTCTCTAGGTAAGTTGGGTGAAGCAATGGATCATTTAACCGAAGCCATAATGCTGAATCCTTCTTCAGCAATATTATATGCAACCAGAGGTGCTTGTTTTTTTTAACAATTTTAACGTCCGTTGGCCACATTATGTAATCTTTAATTTCTTCAATGTCTCGTTTTATATTGATATCTTAACACTTCTCTTATCAGCTAGCATCTTTGTTAAACTAAAGAAACCTAATTCTGCCATACGTGATGCTAATGCTGCTCTGGAGGTTAGTAAATACCCTTACACACTTGTGTTTCTATGAGCAGAGGAAGAAGTGTCATATTAATGGATTTGATATGTTGTGCATTTAGATGTTCATTTTTGTCTCCAGATTCTGGGGAATAATAATGGCTTAAGTGACTGTTTTTATCTTCTAGATTAACCCTGACTCTGCAAAGGGACATAAAATACGAGGAATGGCAAGAACCATGTTGGGCCAATGGCAAGAGGCAGCAAGTGATCTGCATGTGGCATCAAAATTGGACTATGATGAGGAGATTGGTTTGGCACTAAAGAAGGTAATTCCTGTTGTCATATTAGGTGCAATTGTTTAGAGGCAACTCTAATGTAGTAACACATTCGTATCCACAGGTTGAGCCCAATGTACACAAAATTGAAGAACATCGCAGAAAATATGAACGCTTGCGGAAAGAAAGGGAGAGAAAGAAGGCTGCAAGAGAGAAACAACAGTGGGCTCAAGCACAAGTGAGTAGCATTATTTTGACTTCCCTACATGTGACATTTTTTCACTAATCATGGAAATAAAGTGAGTGGTAGTATCATTTGTCCTTGCTCTTATACACCCAAAGTTTATAATTTGTTGTGTAAGCTATATCTTAGGTAGCATTTCTCGAATGCTTAGGCGTAATTTTATGTGAAAGCCATTTCTAATGCTAAACAAGGAAATGGAGAATATTTCCTGTTCTACTTTTCCTTCTAGGCCTTTGTCTGTCTGTGTTGATACTTCATTCAAGATTATTTGGATCTCTTATTAAATTTATCGCCTTGCATCATTTTGCTCTAGAGAGAGATAGTGAGGACATTTCCAGTAGCAAAAATTATTTTTCTTAGTTGCTATTTTCTTCATTTTCCTTTCCATATAAAATAATATTTTGGAATTATGTTCAAAAATAAAGCAAGAGAGTAATAAGAATTATAAAGAACATAAATAAGAGATAGTATAAAGATAATGGTAAATGAAATAAAGCCAATGAAAATAAGATAAAACTAAGTTTTAAAAATATGAAGTGATTATTAAACAGAAGAATATAACATGTTTCTTTGATGTTGAAAGAAAAGAAAAACTTATCTACATTTATAAATAAAATTTTAGAAAATGTATTTTGGAGACTTTCCAATTGTTAGTATAAATTTTAGAAAAGAAAGGGGTTGCACAAATTTAATATGAAATTATACCCCTTTTCTGTAACTGAACAGAGTGTTTTACTGTTAAGAAAACTTGAATGTCCATTATGGGAGGTCAATGGGGTTAGAAAGGAATCGTATGGTTTTACTCAACATTAACTGGGTTCTTCAGTGAATTGTTTGCTATTATTTACCAGCTCCTAATGTGATCAACTTCATTGATATTACCTCGATCAATATCTGTCTTATTTGTAAACAATTTTGTTCAATTATTTTCCTGTCCTTTTCTTTTTTCCTTTTGTAACTTTAGTTTGTTTACTCTCTTTGCATTTCATGCAGGATCAAGAAGCCTTATCTTTTTTAAAGGATGGTAAGACGACTAGTTTCTTGTCATCTTGAAAATTTCCATATGAACACTTATTCACTGAAGAGAATCTTGGATTGTGTAAAGTTATTCTTTATTTAATCTTATAACTTATGCAAAAGAGGTTAAAGTATATAGAAGAAGTAAAAGAGAAAAAATTAGTCAACTACAAGTCTTAATTTGGTGGGATAAAGATTGATAATTGAGTTGACTTTAAAGATAAGGGTTGAAATTTAGATTGTGTTAGGATTCTTTACTAGATAGCAGGTAGTAGTAAGTTAAATATGTTATTCTATTTTAGATACGTTATCCTAGTTGTTTAGGACTTATAGAATTTTTATTAGAATACGATTTAAATTTGTGAGTTCTAAAAATTCTCTATAAATATGTGTGTATTCAGCCCTTCAAAAATATGCAATCTGAAAATTTTCTACAAACTTGACTTTTCAATTAGAAGGTATGATGCTTTCTTTTAAGAGTGATTCCTAGTTTTTTACTCTCCATTGTTTGTGTTTCTCACTAAATTTCTCTCTTCTTAAACCTAAATTTCAGTCATATTTAACCCTGAAATCCTAAGCCTAAATTTTCAACAATCAAGCCTTAAAATTCTAATTGTACAAAATCTGAAATTTCAGCATTCTTAGCCAAAATTCAACCCTAAAACTTGATATTCCAGCAACCTAATATTAGTCATATTTCTCAATTTTGTGATTTTTAGCTACTAGTTAATAATTTTTCTTTTTTTCGTATATTAATTTGATATCAGAGCATTGGTTTACGACGGTGACATGTAATGGAAGGACATATAGAGAAATATTCAACGACAAGGAGTGAAATGAAATAATTCTAAGAATTGTAGAAAGATTGGACTTTAATGACTCTCGATCATAAGGTACTCCAAAAACTAGTCTAGAAAATAATATCAAACAACAAACTACACTTGATGGTAAGGGTGGAGAAAGTGAAATCCAAGACGAAGAGGCTGAAACTAATTAACAACAAATGGGGTTAGGAAATCAACGCCTATCGAGAGATCCAAAACAAAAAAACCAACCAGTAGCACATGGAGAGTGCATGCGAGCTTTTAGAGGCGACGATAGGGTTGAAACACATCGAACTCGATAATATTACTAAGAAGTTCGTGTTGAAGCCTCTGATTTTGCAGGAAAGATGGATCCACACCTATTCTTAGGCTGGTCAACAACAATGAAAAATTTCTTTGACTGGTACCACATGTCAGAAGATTGAAAAGTTTGAATTGCAAAGATGAAGCTAGTTGGACATACTAAAATCTGTTGGAGATCGGTAGAGGACAGACTTCAAAAAGTAGGCCAACCACTAGTTGTTGATTGGGAAGAGTTGAAGCTGAAGTTATTGGAAAAATAGTTACCATTTCATTATCAGGAAGATCTCCAAGATCACCTCACAACCCTTAGACAAGGGATTACGTTCGTAACTGAGTACACAAAAATATTTGGTGAACTTTCTATCTGATGTGAAGGGATGGAGTCGGAACGACAACTTATATCTCACTACAAAAATGGCTTAAGAGCATAAATTCGCAAGGAGCTGATAATACAAAGGATTTACAGCCTTGAAGATGCATATTACTTGGCTTTAAGAGCGGAGCAATACTTAAGACAATAAGTAACTAAAAAGTTTTGAAGTCAAGTTGAGGAGTTCGGCATGAAGAGAACTACGACGGTGCAAAACTTTAGACCAGCACCCAATGCATCAAAATCTGCACCATAAAACAACTACAAAACTTCTAAAGGAGTTGAACTTAAAGACAAAGCCATAGCTGAGACTGGGACCAAAGGAGGCAGCAGTGACAAGAAGTGCTTCCGATGCAATGGGATGAGCCACTTTGCTTATGAATGTCCTAATAAGGTTTTGCATATGATGGGAGAAGAGGAAGGGGAAGAATCTGATGCGTATATATGTGAGCACGAAGTTGGAAGGAGACTCTAGTGATGAACTAGATAGTCCTACAATTCTTAATGTAGCGAGACGCATACTTACAACTCCTGAAGCGGAAAAACAAGAAGAATGACTTCATACTGCTATTTTCTTTACTTAAGTTAGATGTGGAGTTAAAGTATGCAAGCTTATCATTGAAGAAGTAGTATGAATGTGGTTTTGGAGAACATGGTGAAGCTATTGAATTTACTCACGGAGAAACATCCAAATCTCTACAAAGTTGCTTGGGTAGATGATAGTACTATACCAGTTGCTCGAAGGTGCTTGGTGTCTTTTAAATTAAGAATATATGAGGACTTTATTTGGTGTGATGTCATTTTAATTGGGCAATTGTGACTTTATGATTGAGATGTGCAACACTTTGGAAAAGCTAACACCTATCAGTTTATATTTTATAGAAAGAAGATAATTTTAAAGCCTACGAAGGTAGACAAAAACAAAGAGGAAGTAACAAGATAGCTATAAATGCCAAGAAAAAGCCAGTTAATATCCTTAAGGAGAGAGAATTTGAAGCTGTTAAAAAGGAAAATGGAATTGTGTTTGCAATGGTAGTGAGGGAAGTAACATAAACACTACTTGAAACACCCTTTATCTTACCAAAAGAAGTGGGAGAATTGTTAGTTGATTTTTCAGACCTTATACCAGATGATTTACTAGGTGAATTACCTCTTTTACAAGATATTCAACATGTTATTGACTTGGTACCTGGATCTACTCTACCAAATCTTCCAGCCTATCCTATGGAGAATAAAGAGTTGAAGAGACAAGTAGAGGAGTTATTGAAAAATGGATTTATTCAAGAAAGTTTTAGTCTATGTGCAATTCCAGCACTATTGACTCCTAAAAAGGATGGAAGTTGGAGTATGTGTATTGATTTTTAGACGATAAATAAGATCATAATAAGATATAGATATCTAATACCTTGCTTTGATGACATGTTAGATATGTTAATTGGAGTTTTTATCTTTACCAAGATGGACTTACGAAATGGGTACCATCAAATTAGAATCAGACATGGAGATGAATGGAAAACGATTTTCAAGACTAAAGAGGGACTTTATGAATGGTTGGTGATGCCATTTGAACCCTTTAATGCTCCTAACACTTTTATAAGAGTGATGAATCAAGTGTTTCGATCATTTATGGGCAGATTTTTTGTGGTATATTTTGATGATATATTAATATACAACAAAACTAAAGAAGACCATCTATTACATCTACAACAAGTCTCGAGAGTTTTGAGACAGGGGAAACTTTATATCAACTTAAAGAAGTGTTCTTTCATGCATTCAAGTTTTGTATTTTTAGGTTTTATTATATCCTTTTGTGGGGTTGGGATGGCTCTCGAGAAGATTAAGGCCATCTTTGATTGGCCTGTCTAAAAGATGTGCACAAGACAAGGAGTTTCCATGGGCTAGCAACATTTTATATGCGATTTATTTGTAATTTTAGCATTATAATGGCACCCATTACTGATTATAAGAAGAAAGGACAATTTACTTGGTCAAAGGCAACAACTAAAGCATTTGATGAAATTAAGAAAAAGATGATTGAATCTTTCGTTTTGCAACTTTTAGATTTTTCTAAGATATTTAAAGTTGCTTTGATGCATCTCATTTGGGAATTGGATGTATACTCAACCAATATGGACACCCAATTGCTTACTTCAGTGAGAAGTTTAAGTGAAGAGAAGTAACGATATTCGACCTATGACAAGAAATTTTATGTAGTAATACATTCCCTTTACAATTGGCGTCATTATCTCTCATACAAGGTGTTTGTTCTATATTCGGATCACGAATCTCTTAAACACTTCAAGTCCTAAAAGAACTTGAACAAAAGGCATGCCTTATGGAGTGAATTTTTAGAGCAATTTAACTTTGTTATTAAATATCGGACAAGAGTTGAGAATAAGGCAACAAATGCATTGGGTAGGAAGAGTCATTTGCTCAACACTTTAGCATTAAAAGTTGTGAGGTTCGACAAAATAAAAAGAGAATATGCTTCAGATCAAGAGTTTGGAATAATCTATTCAGAAACTACTGCTGGATAAAGCGACCAACACTTTCTTTTTTATGATCCACGAAGACTATCTTTTTGAAGGAAATCAACTTTTCCTACTTAATACTTCTATAAGGGAGTATGTGATTTGGGAATTACATAAAGGAGGAGCAACATAACACTTTAGAAGAGATAAAACCTTCGCAATAGTTGAAGATTGCTTTTATTGACGCTTTTTGTGCCTAAGGTCATACGACAATGTTGAACATGTCAATTAGCTAAAGGAAGGAAACAAAATTCTGGATTATACACACCATTGTCTGTGTCTCATAAACCATGACAAGACATAAGTATGAATTTTGTCTTAGAAATTCTGAAAACTATAAGAGGTTATGAATTTATTTTTGTAGTGGTGGATAGGTTTTTCAAGATGAGGCATTTCATTCTACGTTTCAAGTCTTATGATGCTCTTCATATTGCAAAACATTTCTTCAAAGAGGCTGTATATATCCATGGATTACCTTTTACCATCGTCTCTGATCATGAAGTAAAGTTTGATTTATTTTTGGAGAACTTTATGAAAAATATTGAACACTAAGCTTCAATTTTCAAGTTCTTCTATCTCCATCCGATGGATAAATAGAGGTGGCGAATAGAAGCTTGGGGGACTTCTTAAGATGTTTGGTTGGAGAACATGCAAAAAATTGGGACCTAATTCTCCCTATGAAGAATTTGCATACAATAGTTTTATAAATCAGTTTACTAGTAAGAGCTCTTTTGAGATAATCTCGGGAGTTCAATCAAGGAAGCCTATTGATTTGATTCCTTTACTACAAACATTGAAGTTGAAGGTCTTGCACAACACACGAGGGACATCTTTAATCAGATACAACGAAAGATAATGAGCTACAACTTGTCTTATAAAGAATATGCTAATCAACATCGTTGATTGGTGGAATTCAATGAAGGGGATATGGTGATGGTTATGATTCGTCCAGAGCGTTTTCAAAAAGGGAAATATAAGAAACTTCATTCACAAAATGTTGGATCTTATAAGATCATCAAGAAGATAAGTGCTAATGCTTATGTTTTGGAATTACCAAGTGACATGATAATAAGTCCTATCTTTAATGTTGCAGACTTAATTATTTATCATAGACAAGATGAGCAATCCCCTACTGCAGTTGTAAGAATTCCAGTCACTCTTCATCTTAAAGAGAAAATAGAGGATGTTCTTGACGAACAAATTGTAGTGACAAGAGATGGAAGATATTGACAAATTTTTGTCAAGTGAAAAGGAAAACTAAATTTTGACAGTGCTTGGATTCTAGAATCAAAAGAATCCAAACTTATATGATCAGTATTTGTCACATTCCACGTTGAGGACGATTTCAGACAAGATGGAGGAATTGATGCAAAAGAGCTTAAAATATATAACAGAAATAAAAGAGGAAAAATTAGTTGACCGCAAGCCAGGATTATGAAGTAAGTTAACATTAAAGATAAGGACTGAAATTTTGATTGTGTTAGGATTCCTTATTAGATAGAAAGTAGTAGTAATTTAAACATGTTATTTTATTTTAAATATATTATTCTAATTGTTTAGGACTTGTAGAATTTTTATTAGAATATGATTTAAATTTGTTAGGAACCCTTTCCTACTAGAATAAGGGTTCTAAAAATTTCTCTATAAATATGTGTGTATTCAGTCCTTCAAAAATAAGTAATCTGAAATTTTTATACAAACTTGACTTTTCAACTAGAAGTTGTAATGTTTTTTAAACCCTATGAGTGATTCCTAGTTTCTTACTCTCCATTGTTTGTGTTCCTCTCTAAATTTCATCTATCATAAACCTAAATTTCAGCTATATTAAAACCTAAAATCATAAGCCTAAATTTTCAGCAATTAAACCTTAAAATTTCAGCTATACAAATCTTGATATTCCAGTAGCTTAATATCAGCCATATTTCCTAATTTTGTTTAGCTACTAGTTAATAATTCTTCTATTTGTTCTATATCAATAACATATCTAGCTTCATTATCTAAGAAGAGGATGCTAGGTGCTTGAATTTATAATCATACTTCATATCATTATTTGCCCAAGCTTGAGACTTTATTTTATTTTTGACTGGTGTTCCTTTAATTGAAAAAATAAACTGTTACTTTTTTTTAATCATGCTGCTTCGTGGAGCAGGAGAAAGTGTGGTTTAGTGTTTACAAAGACTTCAAATAGATTTCTGAATCAGGGTTGGGTGACGTGTTGAATCCATTGGTTGAATGGCAAGCCTTGTATGCTTGCTTAAAAATGTTTTGTTTGTCTTTTATGGTTATCTTTCTCTTTTTTTTTTTAATATCTCTCGGTAGAGAGAAATTCTTGTAGTTAGGGATTGTCAGAAAGCGACGTGGTTTTGATAGATTATGAAGATATGTAAAAGAAGTGGGAAACTTTAGGATCAGGATAGAGACTATTTGTTGATGGGGATAGAAGTTGGAAGCATAAACTGCCAGATATTCTTAATAGTGAAAGAAGACTTGTTATTTCAATCAACAATGTTAGTCTTATAGATGTTTTGATTCACCTTGCAAGTTCCTATTTCAGAATGTTTTCTTGTTTCTATAGGTCTTAGAATATTTCAGATTTTCCTATTTCCTACTCTAAATGGTTCTTTGAATGTATAATTCCCATGGGAATAGTTGTCACTACTGCATGCAAGAAACTGTTGAGTAATTAGACATTCCCCGGTTGTTTCATACTCTCACTTAGATAAATGATGCATCGATGTGTGTATATTTGTCAGTGGCATGCCATGTCTTGTACATGTCCAGTTTTTTTGCTTTGGATACCCTTTGCATGTTTATATTGTCAAAGAAACTCTAAAAGAATTTGCGTAATATCACTGCTGCTTTTGGAGGAATAACTTTTATGCATGTTAAGTGTTAAATTTCACATCGACTAGAAACAAAAATTCAGAATGGTTTATATGCATGATAACTTAATGTTTTGAGATGTATTCCTCTTGTATATGAACTATTCTTTCACTGAAATAGAGTATTACGAAAATTTAATAAATAAGGAGCATCATATCTCTACCCAAAATTTAGGTAGGAGTAGGACCAAAGCATCATATTAAGAACACTAAAAATGATCTTTTATTGAATTTTCATCGAAATGTCAGTTTTATGGGTTCCATTACTCACATCAATAAATGTTAACCGAGACAATTTCTGGAATTGAATTGTCTAATTTTTAAAAATTGAGACAATTAAAAATTTTAAAGAGTTGGACATTGAAATAAAAAAATTATAATTTTTTTAGCACTTTGTAATTTATTATTCCTTTTCTTTAGTGATTTGTTTTGTCATGACTTGTGACATATTTATTCTATCTGTAAACTCTAAAAAGAGCAACCTTAATGTTCTTTAACCTTCTCAATCGCTATAAATTGCTTGTCGGTAATGCTGTTTGTTTCTTCCAGTATGTGAAATTTATAAAAAAAATTAATGGTGCCCAGGAGAAGTTACCAAAATGTCTTTTTCTACTACTGATGACCCAACAGGACAAGTTATCGGTATTCATTCTGCCAGTGAACTGGAAACTAAGTTGAACGCTGCTTCAAGAACATCGCGACTTGCCATACTATACTTCACGGCAACATGGTGTGGACCCTGCCGTTTCATTTCTCCTGTTTTCACGAGTTTGGCTTCCAAGTACCCAAAAGCTGTTTTCTTGAAAGTTGACATAGATGAAGCTAGGGATGCTGCTGCACGCTGGAATATTAGCAGTGTGCCTACCTTTTTCTTCATTAAAAATGGTAAGGAGATTGACAAGGTGGAGGGGGCTGATAAAAGTGGACTTGAAAGAAAAGTTCAACAACATGCACATTAGCCCTAAGCTAGTCTACTCTAAGAACATTACATACGGTAATCCTTTCAATATTGTTAGCTTTTGTGATTGAACTCCTGAATTATACTGGATATGGGATGTAAAGAAGCATGACATGTCTTAAAAGAAGAAATGACTAGCTTGGAAGACATTGACTGTAAGTAACGAGCTAAAGCAAGCGCCAGTTTTATGAAAGGAAAACAGAAGAAAAGAAAGAAATTAAGGCCAAAAAGGTTTTGATTCATTTATCTCTTGTCAGATGGTTAAATAAGGCAACAAGGTAATATTGAATAATGAATCTGACATTTGCGTGTTATTTAGATTGTCTATTAGCCACATCGTATAATTTTCAAGGGAAGTTGGAACCTTTGAATTCGGTGCAGGAAATTTTTTCATCGTTTTCTCTCATTCTTGGAATAATATCTGAAAACCACATGAAGAATAGTCAGTAAAGAAGTCAGCAAGCTAACAAAATGGCAATGTCGAACCAAAAGCTCTCCAAGTTGATAAGCATGGGGGCAACTTCAAGGATCAAACAATAAATTTGGTCGCAACAGTAACTGTTTGATTATGCAGTTATGCTGATCTTCACATCTCCAAGGGGGCTGGGAAACGTTTGTTGGATTCCCTGCAAAGCATCTTGCGCCTTTGAACTCATTGGTTACCAGTCCTTCGAATGGATATTTGATTTTGGAGATATAATGGAGCCATCTCCAGTAAGGTGGTATCTGAGTCAGTTCAAGAAAAAACCCGCAGGTTAGGGAGGAGAGAAAAGTTGCGGCAATCATAACTGCGTACCCTGTGATGTGGCTGGCTTCAAGTGGGCTGACAAGCATCACGTACGAGTTGTCTGCGATAAGAGAAGCATAAATGACTTCCCAAAAATTTTAAAATATTTCCCCGACGATGAACCTTTCCAGGATAATTGTTGTGTCAGCTTGACGCACACTAAGGGACTGTTTGGTTCCACTTCTGTTTTTCTGTTTGTGGTTTTTAGTTTTCGTTTTTAGTTTTTAGTTTTTATTTTTCTTTCAAATAAAAACAAAAACATGTTTGGTTGTTAATATCAATATAGTATATTTTTATTAATAATG
>JANIMX020000195.1:216791-229483 GCA_024582655.2 Erythroxylum kunthianum | reverse complement strand
GCTTAGTACATCAGTCTTGGTTTTGACCTAGCAGTAGTATTTTGGTCATAACTTTTGGTATACTTCACCAAATAGGCACTATATTCCTTTCCTTTTTCTTTTCATTTTCATTTTCATTTTCAAAGAGTTAACTATGAACAATGTGCCCTAGACTCCTCTGGGTAGAAGTTTTATCAGAACTTATAGAATTAGTTTGATTTACTTGTAATAATATTGAGGTCATTATTTACTTTTGATGTTGTTTGAATGAAAGATGTATGATTGTTATTGAGCAAGTACAGGGTAGTATTGACTAGTATTTTCTTCTTTTGAATAGATCTGGCATGAGAGATTGAAGGTTGAAAAAGTGTTATGGTGTATGTGACCAATTTAATATTTCATGCCTCGTTTTATGGTTCAGCTCTTTATAATCTTTTTCATTATCTCAGCATTTCTGGACTATTATGACATAAAGTACAAAGTGGTGGAAGTTAACCCGATCAGTAAGAAGGAGATAAAGTGGTCTGATTATAAGAAGGTGCCCATTCTTATGGTAGATGGTGAACAACTTATTGACTCATCAGGTTAGCATTGTCATTGTCTCTTTTATTTTTCTTTTACATTTTGATATTAGTAGTAGGATGTCATAGCCTGTCAATTAGTTATTATGGTAAGGTTTGAGGTTTTTTTATGTGAAGATTAAGTAGTGGCTTTTTTGTAGTTATCATTGATAAATTAAGCAATAAAGTACTTTCAAAGAAAGTTGATGATGATAAGTCAAATGCTGATGATGAAGAGAAAAAATGGCGTAGGTATGGTCTCTTTCATATGTAACATACAATTCCTTTATCGAGTTCAATTTTATCATAAGAGATTAATTTGTTTGTAGCTCGATGAAAAAAAATGAGTGCTATTAATTTGTTTGTAGCTCGATGACAAAAAAATGAGTGTTTTATTTGAGAGAAATCTTGTTCTCACATTAATAGTTGGAATGGAAGGTGACCTTTCTCCTTTATCTATTAATATGGTCATAGTGTATCTACAACTATAAATAGATTAGATTACAAGCTTAATTACAAGGATTCCATTTAATTTCTTAACTAATTAGACATTGAATAGTTAGTATATATATATGTGTACCCCATCCACTGTAAAATCACCAATTGAAACAACTTATTCCTCTTTTACTTGCATAGTATCCGAGTAAGGTACTATCTAGTGAATAGAATCCTTGTTTTTTTGTTTCCTTTTCCTTCATCTTCTTTTGCTTAGAGTTCTGGACGTTGAAATTGTCTGGGTCACTAGTTTCGAGTGACTATCTGACCTCATCGTCGGCACCAATAGGGATGCTACTTGTTGGTAAGTCTCTCCTTGAAGTTCGAGAACTAGGATCTCCATTTGTGAGTCCCACGCATTGCCCAAAGATTGTGCTCTCTAGCCCACGTGTTAGCGTCACTGCACATGCAACAGTGCCTTGGCCTCTAATTAGCTTCTCCAACATCGGCACCTTCCTACCAGTGCTGCTAAAGCTCTGGTACCATGTAAGAGAGGAATAACTTGTTTCAATGGATGATTTTACAATGAATGAGGTACAAATATGTATATTAACTATTTAATGTCTAATTAGGTAAGAAATTAAATTGGATCCCCATAATCATGCTTGTAACCTATGGATCTTTGTAATTAAGCTTGTAATATGATCTTATTTATAGTTGTAGATACATTCTATAACACATGAGGATTGAGGAAGAATGTCATTTTAAGTCATGAAGTTTTGAAATGATGAGGAGAAATATTCTTTGACATTATCACTCTTTAAAGTGTGGATAGAGACATTAAACTGGGCTTTTATTGTAGCATAAAAGGCAGTAAAATGAGAAAATAATTAAGAACGATTCTTCATTAAATAAAGCCAAGTCACACGTGAAAAGTCATTAATAATTGTAACAAAATATCAAAATCCAGTTTTGGACTCAACAAGACATAGATTCTAAACATTGGAATGAACTAACTCAAAGGGGAATGAGCTCTTTTGGTGACATGAGGATTTGAAGACAAATGATGATGTTTAGCAAACTCAAAAGACTCACAATGTAAGCAAAATTCATTATAAAATTGAGGGCATTTCTTTAATAGAGATAAAGAGGGGTGTCCTAAATGATAGTGATCCTCAGAAGGAGTTGAGACACTTGAACAAGCAGTGGGTCTTGACACCTGGGTATTCAAAATATAGAGGCCTTCACATTTTTGTCCACCGATAATCTTTGATTTTTTTTTCCTGTGGGTGTATCAGAAACAACCTTTTTACTAGTTAGAGATAAGGCTGCGTACTGTTGGACCTTTCCAGACCTCATATGTTAGTGAGATTTTTACTGAGACGTTGTCATTGTCGTTGTTGTTGTCATAAGATTATGAAAAAGACTACAATCAGGAAAAAAAATAAGATACAACAATTAAGGCTTAAGTGAATTTACTCATATAATAAATTAAAGGAAAATCTTGGTAGATTCAAAATAGATGACAATTAATGGAGTAGGTTTAATAGTGTTAGAACCAAGAATAGGTGAAGTTAACCTATCCGCTAAGGTAATATGTGAAGGAGATACGTGTGTCTAGAAACTAGAGAAAAGACTAGAATTATCTATCATATGTTTCAAGGTGTCAGAATCAATGATCTATTGTGAGCAAGAGGAAAGAAAACACATAGGTGTGTTACTTTCAGCAATAGTAGTGGTAGGCTGAAATTAAATTTTTAATCCTTCCTGGTACTGAATGAATTTAGCGAATTGGTCGGCAGAAACTGCAATTGTCTATTATTTTAATGGGCTAGGTGTGGTTGTTGCAATATGAGTTGACTAGAACTTCTTCGATCTATTTTGCAATTTTTGGCTCATGTGCTTGGTATTGCCCGACTCATGACGATATCGATAAATGATCCTACTGTATCCCGATTTCCATTGTCCCAATCTCTCGTCTTTACTCCTTTATTATTATTTTTATTATTGGACTTCCTAGTATCAAATTCATTATTTGGACTTACAAGAACACTAAGAGGCATCTTCTAGTCTCATAGAAATATATGTACTTGACCTATTAATAGAAACGGGAAAATTAGGGGTTAACCCTTGCATTGCCCCATTGCTTCCTGATTTGCAACTCACTAGAGATGGAGACTTATTTGAAGATCCTGAGAAATATTGGAAATTGGTTGAAAATTTGAACTACTTTCTAGTAACTCGTCTTGATATTGCATATTTTGTTAGTGTGATAAGTCAATTCATGTCCTCCTCAACCATTCATCATTGGGCTATTCTGAAGTAGATCCTCCAGATAATATAGATATATCAACAGTTAACTGAAATTGGTCTTAAAGCTCTAATATTAACAAAATTATGGTGTGATAACCAAGCTGCTCTGCATATCGCTTTGAATCCTATGTTTCATGAACTAGTTAAACATATTGAGATTAACTGTTACTTTGTTAGTGAAAAAGTACAACAAAACTTAATCTCTACAAGATATGTGAAAAATGGAGAACAACTTGGAGATATTTTCATCATGGCTCTAAATAGAGTTCGAGTCAATTACATTTATAACAAGCTGGACATGATTAATATTTGTGCTCCAACTTGAGGAGTGTTATAAAGTGTATTTATGGCTATAAATGAATTAGATTACAAGCTTAATTACAAGGATCCTATAGGTTACAAGCATGATTATAGGGATGCCATTTAATTTCTTACCTAATTAAACATTGAATAGTTAGTATATATACATATATATGTACCCC
The DNA here is from genome assembly GCA_024582655.2 of Erythroxylum kunthianum. NCBI lineage: Eukaryota > Viridiplantae > Streptophyta > Magnoliopsida > Malpighiales > Erythroxylaceae > Erythroxylum > Erythroxylum kunthianum. The sequence continues at coordinate 225,714 of JANIMX020000195.1, read as the reverse complement.
ATTCATTGTAAAATCATATATTAAAACAAGTTATTCCTCTCTACAATTATTGTTCTGATTTTAGTTAAGGAATTCACAATTACCTCTTGCTTATTTACATTCGACTTGTGTGAAATTATGCATGGAGAGGAAGTACTTGGTTTTGGGTGGTATTTCTTATTACTACAGAAGATATAAATCTCCCATGTTATTTTACTCATTACAAAATAATTATTATTTTAAATTACCTAAAAAGACCTTGCATATCATAAACTTTAAATTAAGTTATTTTAACATAAATCAGTATTAAAATTGAGTCAAAACTGTCACACAGATTTTGTCACATAACAGTTTCCACAAAATAACTTGACAAACTCTTAACAAAAGTCTCCTTTTTAGAGTTTATAATACCTCAAGGTGTTCTTTTAGTAATCTAGAATAATAATGGTATAAGTAAAAGATATGGAACCCTCCTATGATATGAATTTTTTTAGAAAATAATCTTTAATCTTTAAAATTCTCCAAATTTTTTTTTTGACTTTGGTTAAAAAAATAACAATAAAACACATGTTGCATGAATATTACATGTGGATTAATCAATTGCTGATTATATGACGATCCAACCTAAGTCTTAAATTTGAACCGAACTAATGAAACTTTATCTAATATCTTAAATTATTAATTTAGATCTAGTTTAATTGGTTTGGATCGAGTTTAAGTGCTGAGTTGAGTTATCATATTAGTTACATGTGGTTAGTCCACGTTTGATATTTATACTACGTGTATTTTATTGTTAATTTTTAACCAAAGTCTAAGAGAATGAAATTTTTGAAAAATTGAAAATCAAGAGGAATTTTTTTCAAAAATTTTAAAGATTAGGGAGTTTTTCTAAAGTTTCTTAAAATACAGAGGAGGTCTATATTTTTTTACTTTAATGATATTTTTTAGAATGAGTATAATAACAATGGAGATTAGTGTCTTTTACCCGTTCTATTATATTGCAAGAGATAACTTAAATTATGTTCCTCTCGCTTTCTACTGACACATGTTTTGAATATTTGAACAATATGATCTTAAACGATATTATTCACTTGTTTTTTTTTCTGTTTGTGATCTTATTATTATGACATTTGGTATAGATATCTGGCTGCTATCAACTTATACTTTTCATCATCTCTCTTTTGTATAGGAGTACTAATTCTCCAACCAAGATTGGACTGCTGGCTCTGACATCCGCCATTTATTTAATACATAAAAACTTCAATTTGACTGCATGTCATAGTGAATCAGAATCTTTTATCGTAGTTACTTACATTATGCTGAGATTTATGGTATGGGCAATACTCTTGATAGGCGCTATGAAATATACACTCATGCCTATTTAGCATGCTATAAAATCTAAGTGGGGGTCACAAGATATGCTTATAACTAAGGTGCATCGTTGTCAAGATTTGTACCTGTGATGTGTAATAAATTTGATGTTCTGCTGTTTCTGCTTGTGCCAAGCTTAGACAAGTTTATGCCACCATTACTTGATGTAAGGTTTAATTTTCAAGTTTCTCTCGCTGATTTTTCCATAAAGCTTATACCATAGAAGATTGGGCTATTGGCCTCCTATCCGCATCTTCTCGACAAAGACTGGGAAGGGCTTTGTTAACTCAACCCTAACTTTTGCTTTTCTGCTTATGTGTTCATGATATAGGTGGGTTGATAGTCACTTGGTACATGTCTTATCTCCAAACATATACCGCAATACTTCTGAGGCGCTTGAATCTTTTGACTATATCACAAGCAATGGTAAGCTAATAATTGATCAATGTTACAGCATGAAATTGTAGTCCATATGTTGTGATTCAGTCTTCTCCTACTAGGCAAACTTCTATCTAGTGAATGTTTCTGGACAAGCTCTTCCTTGTTCTGGATTTCCCCATGTGGTGACTTTTTCTATTTGTATTCAAATAATGTTAGGAAGATAGTTCTTATATTTCAAAGCTTGTTCATTTCCTGCTGAACGAGCAACACAAAGTTTGAGTGCATCTTTCCACTGAACCTGATCTCAATGGCACATCTTTATGGCTGGTTTCTTGATTGTGTCATATAAGCTCAATGAGTTGAGCGACACCTTAGCATTAATAAGTTTTCAGCTTCAGAGTTGTATTTTGTTTTGATGTCATATTTGTTTGCGTCAAACTTAACTTGTTCCATATGCTGCGTTAAATTCATTTTGATTTGCATTTTGATTGTGTCAATTCGAGAGTATTTTCAGATTTAAACCATATGTGGTATTGATTACTCTGGATACATTGAAATAATCAATCTCCACCAATTATTGGTTTGATCTGTTTTTAAAGATTTTGGGTTACAATGATATTTGAGACTTTGAGATTGGTTAACCTTTTCAAGTGGCGGATTTTGATTATGGGACTTTACTTTTACATTCTACACTTTGTTGAAATTTTGACTTTGATGTATACTTGTGTCTTATTTTGGCAAGGATAATGATATTCATTACGAATGCAGGCAACTTTAGCTTCACTGAGAAAATGACCGTAAAGTATGCTGGAGCTGTAGCAATGTATATTGTGTCCAAGAAGTTGAAGAAGAAATATAACATCACTGATGAACGTGCTGCATTGTATGAAGCTGCAGAAACATGGGTGGATGCTCTTGATGGGCGGCAGTTTCTTGGTATGCCATAAACATATTGATGATACATCGATTTCATTAAACGAATAAAGTTTAATAGGTTTGCTTGATTAATAATTTGATATGCTTTCCAACCTGGCTTATGTTTATGCTTTGGATATAAAATATATTGGCTGTTGTGAAGGGTTTACTTTTGCAGTCTCGAATCAAATTGGATGAAATGACTTTTGAAACAAAGTTTCTTCATCTTTAGTACGGACATTAATTTTCAACATTTGGGACGTTCAACACTAAATGAAGCAAGTTGTATGAGCTTCCATTTCTTTAGAAGTTTTTAGGATTTGTTAAGTTTAACTAAATTTTGGTATGTTCTGATGCATGGACTTCCTATCTTTCGTAGGATTGTAGTTTGGGACCACAACTGTTAAAGGTAGGCCAATTTTGAATATAAATTGGAAACTTTGCAATAGATGACCATGTTCCTATTTGTGCTATTTCTTGAATCAGAGTTCAGAGCTGAACGTCACAAATAATTCTGAAGTCTGGACTTAAGCTTGATCCTTGAAGTGAACTAAGCAGTCAAAAATTTCAGAGATTGTCGAGGGATTCAAACTGTTAATTTTGTTTTCTATTGTTTTAGGGGGATCAAAGCCAAATTTAGCTGATCTTGCTGTATTTGGAGTTCTGAGACCGATCCGGTATTTAAGATCCGGTAGAGATATGGTGGAGCACACTCGAATAGGACAGTGGTACACAAGAATGGAGAATGCTGTTGGCGAGTCTTCGAGGATTAAATCTTAGACCGAGTTTTATCCTAATTCACCAGTCATTCAAGTTATCAAACATTCATCACCAAATTGTGTTGTGAATGTGGTGAAAGAAAAGGTTGTACGGAGAGGAAGGCTTTATCTAAAAGAATTTTCTACTGTTTATAATGTTATTTTGCAATACTTATTATGTTGCGACTAATTACTGACACTACAAGTATTCTTTTGAGACAGAATTTGAAAATCCAATAAGAATTTTTCGGATGTGGGTTTTAGCATCGTCGACAAACTTTTTGGTATAATCTCTTGCAATATTCAGTCAATTGAATTTTGTTAACTAATGGTAGCAGTTATTGTGAATCTTCCTTTGATACAACATTTTCTTCAACTTTCTTGAGTGGGTTTTCTCCTTCCAGGCTCAGACGTTTTCCTTCTATCAAATCAACCAAGTATTTCAGTAGTGGCATTGTGGCAACACCATATCCCCTTTTTCTAGTAGGCCCCCACAAGCTGAACTATGGAGAATCCATAGTCCCAGCTTGGACACATTAAGCTCAAAAGCCTTTGCCGGCAACGTCTTAGTGAAAACGTTCGCAGCTTGAAGAGAAGCATTAACATGGAAAAGTTTAATTTCATTTGCTACAAGTTTTTCACGTACCAGGTGACAATCCAGCTCCACCTGTTTTGTCTGCTCATGGAATACAGGATTCTCTGCTATGAGGAGAGCTGATTTGTTGTCTGAAAAGAGTAGCGCTGGATTTGGATGATCAACGCCCATATCAAGTAACAAGTATTTCAGCCAAGTTGTTGCAGCAAGTGCTTTATATTCAGCTTTTGAGGAAGACCTGGAAACCCGTTTCTTGTTTCTTGGATTGCCAAAGAAACAAGAAACAGCTTACAAATGACCAGGCCATGCATGCGTCAGTGGATTGGGAGTAGTTCCTATACAAGAGGATTATCCTTTGGGGTATCTACATTTGAGAATGAAAGCTTTGGTAGTAGCTATTCGACATTGGTCTCATTATTTGATAGGTAGGAAGTTTGTGGTTCAAATTAGCCATAAGAGCCTCAAATACTTACTTGAGTAGAAGATTACTACTCCATTTTAGTAAACCTAATTACTTGAGTAGAAGATTACAACAACTATATTTATTAATTTATAAAAAAAAACGCAGGCAATCTGTCTTAACTTGCAATGGGTGGATCAACTATAGTTGCACACCTCTTATACAGTTGATCGCTCTTGGCTATATATTCTGATAACTGTGACTTGAAACTTGGGCCATGGGCAATGTACTTGACAAATTCATCATGACATGTTTTTCCGATCAATATGAGAGCAAGACAACAACTATCAGAAGTTGTTCCATCTTCAAATATTGTCTCAAATATTTCCTTCACGCAAGTTATGTTACTTCCTTCAATACATTCTTCTAAGAACTTGAAGTATCCTGGTCTTGGCTCTGGTAGAGGTGCACCCTGATGGGGAAAATTCATTGCAGATGCAATTTTTGGAGAGACGAAGATTACCACAGTAGCCATAAAAATTGATGCAAATACAGTAAGGCTGTCGAGTTTGGCCATTTTGTTAAACACCAAAACTGCCAACTATAGGTATCTTTCGGGATTTTTGGATGAGAAGAAAGTAGTACTAGATTGATATTTATAATGATACAAAAGGATGTTTTAACTTATAATAACCGACGAGTTCTTATACAGTAATAAATGAGGAAGTGAGTTTCATAGTCCATAAATGCTCGTTACTTTAATTGTTTAATACATCCATATGTTCAGATTTTGTATCAAAGCGTTTTATCCTACCATAATATTTCATTTCAAGAATCCAATTTATTTTATTAAAAAATGCACATGTAATTCGAAAACAAAATAAATTAGTTATTTTTTACGAGAATAAAAACCAATTAAGCTAAATATTCAATATGTAATTTATTCATTAATTTTTTTTCTTACTGCAAACTTATTATTTAATTCAAATGAACTCTTTCATATGAGTTATAAGAATGTTACGATTGATTAGTTAATTCCTTCTTCTTTTTTTTTTGTCATAGGATAAGATCTCTGTCATATATTTCTTATTATAGGCATCTTATTAACAAGAAATAAATTTTTATCCAATACATATTAAAAATATGAAATGATTAGTTAAAATGATACTTTAATTTTCCATCTTTAGGTTGAATATTTGCTATTGTATTTTAATAAACTAAGAAAATTGTACCATACATTTCATATGGAGGAGAATATTTATCCCCGTATGAAGACCTTCTAATGCATGCTCTCCACGATATTTAATCATAAAGTTTCTCAAACTTTACAATCAAGTCCAACTTATTTAAAATAACTTTGCTTTTTTCAACCAATTCTATATGTGTGACCCATTAAGTTCCCAAATATGTTGGCAATAAATACGAATTATAATTATAATTTATAATTAGAATTAGTAAATTAAAACTCTTTTTAATTTATTTTTAATTCTCTAATTAACAATTTATATCTATAGATCAAGATTGGTGTCTAGCAACGCGTTATGACCAAACTGTTATGTGGATACTGTTAGAGACTGGACACTTGTACGACTATGATTGTTGAGATAGATCAGTTTCGGAAATAGTTCGAGAGATACGACAAGATTATGATCAAACTTCGAAATAAGGTACAAATTAAGATTCAAGCTTTATTATGATTTTGTGTTAATCATTTTATAGAATTAAATTGATCTTGGTTTTTGGGAAATTAAAATTATGAAAAAGTTTCGAAAGTATTCCACTGCGGGTCGGATCTGATCCCGCCCCGGTTTCCCAATAGTGGTATCAGAGCTGAATTTATTTCTGTAATTTGATTAATTATATTTGTTTGTTATTGATCTTGAATTATGGAATTGAAATCATAAACCTTAAAATTTGATTAAGTTCTAATTAATATTAATATGAAATTTGAATGGTTTAGATTAATTGTAATCAGAAAACCTAAACTCACAAAATAAAGAAACAATAGAAACCAAGATTATGGAATACGCATAATAGACAGCTTGAAAGAGGTATGTTTTGTGATGTTTGCGTTTTGGGTTGGGAGTTTGAGAAACTCATCTTGTGTTTATGGCTGCTGAATGTGAGTATGGTAGTTGGATTTTGTGTTTGATGTGTAGTGGCTGGGAAATCTAGATTTGTGTTTTGGGTTGCGACTGAAGTTTTCTGGGTAGTTTTGTGGCTGGAATATGGGTGATGGCTACAGTCACCGTCCGACGCTGGGGTGATAGTAACCCATACAGGGCGATGGTCGTCCTTAGCTGGGGCGATAGGCACTGTGCGACAGTCTCCCAGGTCAGAGGAACGTAGCAGACGCAATTTTAAGGTCGCACTGCAAGGTGGCGGGCTCTAGAACTGTTTATTGCAGATGTTTCCAGCAATGGCGAGTCTGGCGGAGCAGGCGTCGCCCATCGCTGTGGCGAGGTTCGCACCCAGGCGGGTGACAATCGCGCATAAGCAGGGCGAAATTTGCACAAGTGGGTAAGAGTCACACCTTAGGTGCGACAATTTCTCCTCGCGAGGCAACAAGGAGCAACGATGTAGGCGGACAACGACGACGAGAAGACATAAACTAGTCGACGGTGACAGAAAACCAGAAAACCTATTATGAGAAAAAAATGGGGCGCGTGTGATACACACGCCCCACGTAGGAGAATGGTCTTAGCTTCAGAAGCTGCTGGCGGGTGCATTGCATGCTCCAGACAGTTTTAATTTTAATTTTGTGGTTTTAAAGCTTTTGATTAAATTGGTTTAATTAATATTAAGTAGGTTTAAAATGCCTAATAAATTTAAAAAAGTGTTTCTAATGGTATGGAAATTGTTTTCAAGGTTTAATTTATTAGGAATACCTAGGAATTTAGTTTAATTTTTCAATGGGATGAATTATTAAATTAAATAAATTAAATAATCAAATAATTAATTTTCTTAATATGATTAAGATTAATAATTAGATTGATTCCTATTTTAATTTAGAAAAGTATTTTTTAAAATTAGAATTAATTATTTTCAATTAGATTGAAATTAATTAAATATACTCCTTAAATTAAGAATTTTTTTTCTTAGTTAAATTTATTTATTTTAATTTGATTGAGATAAATTAAATTTATGACTTTATTTGTTTAGAGAATTATTATTCAAGTTACTTAGAATTCGTTTCTTTATTTATGAATAATAAGTTTCTTGATTTTTTAGAAAAAGTCATTTTCTTGGTTAAATTTTGAAAAGTGTTTTCATTTATTAATTAAGAAAAATGTGTTTTCTTTAATATTTTGAAATTTTGTTTTCTAGTTTATTAAAGAATGATTTTCTAATTAATTAAGAAATCAATCTCTAAATAAATAATATAAAGGGTTTTCTTAATTAAATTTTAAAGTATTTTATTTAATTTTGAAAGTAGTCCTTTTTATATTAGAAAATAGTTTTCTAACTAAGGAAAAGTAATTTCTAATTAGATTAGAAATAGTAAATTTTCATTAGATTAGAAATATTTTTTAATTGGATTAGAATATGTTACTTTTGTAATTTTGAACAGGATTTTTCTAAATTATAATAAGTAAAAATAATAATTAATTGAAAATTGTTTTCAATTAAAATTTGTTGAAAGAGTCAAGATAATTGTAAATAGTTTACAGTTAGATTTGAAAAATTATTTTTAAATCAAAATAAATTTCTATTTAGAATAAGAATTTAATTTATTTATGAATCAATAGGTTTAATCTAATTTATTTTTTTCAAAGAGTTGGAAATATTATTTTAGATTATGAAGATCAATAACTTGAATCAAACGAAATTTGATATTTTATGCATATAATTTAATTATGAGTGCATAAGTTGCATACTTTATTTATATGGTTGATATGTATATTGAATGCATGTTTAAATAGTATGTTTATATATGTGATATTTTACATGCAATTTTATGTTTGATGAGATGAAATTAAATCCCTCATTAAAATATTAAATATATTTTACGAACATGATTGTTGTTTTCCATTGTTATAAGAGTAAACCAGAGTTCTGTTTATTATAGGTTTGTTGAGCAAACTCAAGGCCGCTTTAACCCGGACATATTTAGTCTTATAATAGTGGGTTCTGCTTAGCTAAATTTGTGTTATTTGGATGAGCAAACTCATGATCATATCAATTTAAAGGCAAGGTTAGGAATAACATATAAGATATGTTTTGGCAAGAGTTGTCCCCTAACGGATCTAGGAGTCACATGAGATGTGACTGATAAAGTTGTTATCTACCTAATTTAAGTTTCGTTGGTTTGTTGAGCAAACTCAAGATCAACCATATTTGAATGAGATCCTAGCCCACTAGAAAGATTATAATAATCTTTATGCGTGGAAACAAAATGTATCAAGACCTTCGACAATACTACTGGTGGCCTGGTATGAAGAGAGAAGTAGTAGAGTATGTGGCTAAGTGCCTTACCTGTCAGCAGGTGAAGGCCGAACATCAAGTACCATCTGGTTTATTGCA
>JANIMX020000193.1:4974074-4984523 GCA_024582655.2 Erythroxylum kunthianum | reverse complement strand
TTAGATTAAGAATTGAGTCTTAATAATTAAAATCTAAAATAATTTACATAATTGACTAAAACAATGGGAGAAAAGTTAATAACATGAAATTGAAGAAGGTTGTTGAAGAAGAAGTAGAAATTAATGAAAACTAAAAAGGTTGTCTCATTATTCGGGTCAAAAATAAACTATGACTGTAACCAAGAAAAAGGAAGTAATTATCCAGGACAAAAATACAGTATTAAAGCTCGAACCTTGGATCAATTGGTAATGCTACTCTTTTGTGATTGGAAGGTCACAGGTTCACGTCACTGAAATAACTTCTTTATAAACAATATAAGAGAAATATTACGTACAATTGATATCTCTAATTTGATTCTCGCAAAACGAAAAAAGTGAGTTTATTGTGTGTATACTATAACTATAACTTGGAAGAAGAAAATAACATGTGAAACTAGAAAACATAAACGGAAATGTAAAGGACAATTGAAATACTTTTTTTTAATGTGGAATAAATAAGAAATTTATTTATAAATAATAATTTTTAAATAAGGTCACCGTCCCAAATTTTATTTTATTTTCTCAAAATAACTTTATTTTTCTATAAAGGAGTTTAAGATATTTGTTCTTTTTTAAATAATAAATCCTTACTTGATTGAACTCATTATACTTTATCTAACAGTCTAATTTATACACAATAATGTTATAAAAGACGAAGCAAAAGAAGATACCAAATAAGCACAAAAATTCAATTGAGAAGGTTTAAGAAAAAAATAAATAAAAAGACTAACATCAACACACAGTATAAATAGAATAGAGCAGCATTGTTTCCCGGCGGCAGCGTGCGTATTGAAGAAGGTGCACGAAACAATTTCGTGACCTCCCCTTCTCTGCGGGTGGACTTTTTAAGCTCTAAACCCTAATAAACCCAATGGCCTAAACTTCTCTAATCAACATGTCTTTTAATGACCCCGACGATGGAGACTTCTCCTCCGGAGAGGATAACGACGATGTCCTCGACGAGGACATGGAGGCCCTGAGGCAGGCCTGCATGCTCACTGGCGCAAATCCCTACGATCTCAACAACTCCATTGAACGTCCGTCTCCCTCCTTGCCCGCCACAGGCGAAGCTTCCGGTGAATCCGATAGCGAAGAGAGTGAGGATGATCTTGAAGTGCTTCGGAGCATACAGAACCGTTTCTCGATATCGGCGGCCTTTTCTGAATCTCTCTCTCTGAAGCCTCTCGCGACTCTACCACCAGCTTCTGATAACGACGACGAGGATGATTTTGCAACTCTTGCCGCAATTCGGCGCCGTTTTGCTGCTTATGATGACACTGGTAAACTCTTTTTTTCCATGTTTGTGTGAAATGCTTGAACTTATATTTTATCAGATTGTAGGTTGTATGCCATTTTGATATAAAACTAATAATACATAACGAAATATTAGGGTTGGTTAGGAGGAGGCTTGTTGCATGTACGATTTTATAGCCAAGCTATAAGTTACTGAGTTTTGAAACTTATGAATCGCTTGACTTTTTGGGAGACAAATTAAATATTGTTCATCTATCAACGAAGCTATATATATCTCAAACATGTCCAAAGATAGTGACACCGATTGTGAGTTTCAAATAGTGGAAGTTGTAACTATGTTCACTTTTGCTTTTGTTCCCCTAACAAGTATGCTCATGTTCATGTAATATGCTCAGATAAAGTCACAGGGCATTCCAAGAGAAAAGTGGACCAGGTTCATATATCCGATGTTGTCTCAGAAACAGAAAAATCAATCAACTTCTCGGTGGATGGAATCACAGAGTATAATATGCCACCTTCCAATGAAGCCGGTGACACCACAGACACATTGAATTGTAGCATGGAATTAGTGCCTTTCAGGTGCTTGTCCCAGCCTCAATCAAATGGTTCTGAGCTGGTGTTACGCCATTCTAGCTTTCCAAAATCAGCTCAGTTGTTTGTTGCTGCAATTGGGAAGAATAGATCCTGTCAGAAGTTGCTCCGAAGCAAATTGACTGAAATTGAAGCAAGGATGGAAGAGAATAAGAAACTGAGGGAGCGTGTTCAAATATTGAAAAAATTTCAGGTTTCATGCAAAAAAATGACTGGGAAGGCATTGTCCCAGAGAAAGGATCCACTCATCCAATTAATATCAGCGCGAAAGGCACCAACTTCTGAGGACTCTGAGGTAACTTGCTTGCATGTCTCCAAGTAGTTCCTTCTGTCTGTCATAATTGTCTCCAATTTTTATCTTACTTTTTCTTGAGTGTGAGGGTGAGATAGTTTAGTTGTGATGGGCTAATTTCACTGTGCACTACAAAATTTGAAATAGCTGTTCGTGTCTTATGAACCCTTCCCTGGGTAGTTGTAGGCAGGATTTCAGTTGTTATATACAGGAATGATGCCTGGAAAAGTGTTACCAGTCCTAACTGACTCCTGTTCATTAGTTTTTTATATGTACTATTATTTTATTTTTCTCACTGGAAGGGATACTTCAAGCTAGAATACCATTTCTCTTAAATTGTCGTCTTTGTGTTCTTGGGCACAGTGCTTGCATGTGCATCAGTTTTTAGGTTTAGAGCATATGCTTTTAGTTTTCAGCAAGTGCATTACTCTTAGGAAGGATTAGCTTTCATCATGCTTCATACCTAAATGTTGTCAGCGGGTTTCCATTTACTTGCTCAAATTGCTGATTGGTTGTTTGACTGTTGAGAAGTCATCTTCACCAAGCATGTTTTCTGTCATTGCAGATTAATGATAAAAGGGTCTCTACTATACGTGATGGGCCATTAGAAAATTCTCATGTTGCTAACTACAGAAAAGCATTAAAAAATTTTCCACTTACAGTGCATCGAAAAAAATTGACAAAGACAGAAAGCAAAAAACTTGGGATGGGAATTAGACAACAATTCCAAGAAATGGTGCTTCACCTATCGGTGGATCAATTTAGGTATGATCAGATTTGTTTCTTGCTGAAATAGTTTGTGCATCAATTTCCTGTTCTAACACATTTTAACTTGAAGTGGTTCTGAAGGTTATTTTGGAGATAACAGTAATTTGGATAGCCTTCTTGCTTCAATAAGAGATCTGGAAATCACCCCGGAGTTGATGAGAGAGTTTCTTCCAAAAGTTAACTGGGATCAATTGGCTTCCTTGTATGTCACTGGTCATTCTGGTTCAGAATGTGCAGCAAGGTAAGCATTTTGTGTGAGATCAGATCTCCTTGTACACATGAAAAAGTTGTTTTGACCTTGATCTGTATAATTGATGTTTTCAGCCATATTCCAAACAAGAAAAAGAATTTGGAGATTCTGGGAATTCTTTAAAAGCCCAATGCCATTTTATCCTAACCTTTTCATTCATAATGGTCTCACATATTTCCTTTATGGGTTGGGTTGGTAAGCCCTTTGAAAATGTCTTCTACTCCATGGAATTAATTGATTAATTTTATGTTCTTAAATTCCTTAGTTGTGAGGGATTCATTCACCGGAATTCATTCACCCCATTAGTAAGTTCTGTCTTTGTTTTTGAAGACCTTTCTTTGCATATCAACAAACCTCGAAGAGCAGGCTGATAATTGATTCTATATATTTTGAATCATTGCTTTGCCATCAATCCTACATCAGGCATTAGGCCCTATTTCTCATGCTCCACTGTGACTTTCTTTGGCGATAATACCTAGTATTATCTTGCTGTTAAATACATTCCAATGGTTTAAAAGAGTTTTTAGATGGCTTTCTTTTTGAATTGTTTTTTAATGCCTCTGATCATCTGGGCTTTTGTTGCAAATTTAATAAAATATTTCATGAATTTTTGTTCAACTATTTGAAGCATAGTCCACCGAAGAAGACCTCCCTGTTTTATCTGATCTTTTAAGTTGGATCCAATCACATAGTGTTAAGAATTGTATCTAAAATTTTGGTGAACAATAGTTACCTACTACTATCCTTGGCCAAAGAGTCTTGATATAAGTCACATGCTGCGAAGCACAACAATAACAACAACAACAACACCCCGTAAAAATCCCGCTTCTGCGCAGGGTCTGGGGAGGTCCACTAATAAGCAGGTTCTAGGAAGGTCCAGTAGTACGCAGCCTTACTCCTAATTAGTAGAGAGACTGTTTCTAAATGACCCACATAAAACAAGACCTGCGAAGCACAAATACTTCAAAATATTTTATTCTAAATCTATCAAGACATACTTGACACTATAAATTAGAAATATGAATTATAAGTATATTTTAGATTATTCTAAAGATTACCCAAGTCACTGAATAGATAAGTTGCCAATCCCTGGATGTTGATAAGATCCTTTAAGTTTAGTAATATGGGCTCATTAAGCTCCTTTCTTTTATTAATGGATTTGATTTTTATATAATGGAGTCCTGGGAGTTGAATTCTTGTTTGATTTGCCTTTTTAGTATAGTAATATGGGCTCATTAAACTCCACTCCCTTCTTTTATTAATTGAATCAATTTTCATATAAGGGAGTCCTGAGAGTTGAATTCTTGTTTGATTTGCCTCAAGGCTCTATCTGTTGATGTCTTCATCATTGATTTCCCACCGAGTCATCTACAATATTTTGATTACTCACTTTTTGTCTTCTTATTGATGTAATGTTGATCCTGCAGGTGGTTGAATTTTGAAGATCCATTAATTGATTCAAGTCCATGGGAAGCCCGAGATGATAAAAATCTTTTGTTAGTTGTCCAGGAAAGAGGAATCAGTAATTGGTTTGATATTGCAGCATCATTGGAGAAAAAGAGGACGCCGTTTGGATGCTTGTTACGTTTCCAACGGAGTTTAAATGCTCGTATACTAAAGAAGGAGTGGACCAAGGTTGAGGATGCACAACTTAATGCTGCTGTAGAAGTTTATGGCTATAATTGGCAGGATGTAGCTTGCTGTTTGGAAGGAAGAACTGGTGCACAATGCTCTAATAGGTCAGTCTTTATGATCAGAACTGAATTTATGTGGATGTTTAATGAAGCTTTCTGGCTCATTGTGCATAGAGTTCGTACTTCAGATTTTGATGACATTGATTGTTTTTTGTGGTCTTTCTTGTCATAACTAGTGAGATGTTTTTCCTTTAAAAGGAAAGAAGGGTTGCTCAACTCAAGCAACTTTCGTTATATATACCATCAAATTCTGAATCTCTTGCTCATTTTGAGCATCTGTTTTGTATTTGAAAGAGGATAGTTCTCAGAGCAACAGTAGGACCCTTAAATTGCTATCTTTAACATTCTGCACCAGACAAGACTGCTCAATTTCGGGTTTACGTTTCTGCCTTTGTGTGTTTGGTGTTGTTTACATATGATTCAAGTTCTTTAATCAATACACTGAATACTCATCTTTTTTATGACTAGCAATATTGTTGCAGGTATTACTTGTGTTTTTATAGTTGTTCTTTAAGTATATAAAAGGCAATATGATTCACTTCTTTTCTTCTGCAATTTCTGAAATATCTTTGGAGTAAATTCTGATGCTAATTTGAATTAAGATATGTTCCCTCATGACCATTTTTGTACTGTCATCCTTCAAAATTGACAAATATATTTGGTCAAAGTGACTAGTTATATCATAATATTCCAAAATACATAGGTGGAGGAAATCTCTAAACCCATATAGGCAAAGGAAAGGGACATGGGCTTTAGATGAAGACAAATGCCTGAAAGTAGCTGTGAAGTTTTTTGGTCCAAAGAATTGGAATAAAATTGCTCAATTTGTGCCAGGCCGAACACAAGTACAATGTAGAGAGAGGTATTTATGTGTAGAACTATAACACTGTCAATACATCGTTTCTTATTTGATGATTGTTTAACTGGCTTCACGTCAACAGGTGGTTTAATGCTTTGGATCCTTCTTTGAATATGAGTGAATGGACTGAAGAAGAGGATTTAAGATTGAAGGCAGCAATTGAAGAATGTGGCTATGGCTGGGCTGAGATCGCTAAGCATTTCACAGGCCGAACCGATAGTTGTTGTCGTAGGTATTACAATTTGGAATTTTATGATTTCTATGCTTCCATGATGCATTATATGCCATGTTATCTCAAAATTTGACAGATCAAAGTTTGGTTGCATCTGTATATACCAGGAGATGGCGCTTGTTAGCTCCACATGAAGTGCCAAAAATGCAAGCAGCTTATAAAAAAAAAAAGGCTGCTTTTATTGGCAACTTTGTAGACAGGGAGTCGGAGCGGCCAGCACTCAGTGCTGATGATTTTCTTCCATTAACAACAATAGTACCAGCATCAGAACCTGAGAATCTGAAACCTGGGAAGCGTAAACAGAAATCAAGGTATATTCACTTATAATTTTTGCAGTGGTTTCAATCAGCGCTCTATAATAGATTTCTTGCAATTCATTTGTGCATAGGAGATTCAAAATCTGGAGAAGAAACAAAAACCTTATGTGGGTCAGTTTCTTTGTTGTTTTGTTAAGTGTTCCTGTTCCTTTGTTGTTTTGTTGGCTGTTCCTGTTCCTTGTTCCAAAGTTTATTCAAGTATCTTCGTTTATAACTGTAAAATTATGTAACTTTTCTTATTTAGGAAGAGGAGTGGTCTGTATATATGGAGGTCTATATCTTAACCCAAAACTTTAATTCAATAGGTTATGGATCATTTCTGTATATAATTCGCTCTTATCTTTTGTCCCTTTCCAATGTGGGATTATTAAACATTTTTAACACTTCCCTTCCAGGCCTGACAATCTTGCCCCCCTCACTTTTCAAAACCATTCATCATGTTAATTCAATTTTTACAATCGAGTTTCTTACTCAACAATCCATACTCTTTTCGAGTACATTTCCAATTGAACTCTTTGTTCGAAAACAATCGAAATTATTATTAAGCTTCTTTTTCAACAAGTATCATTTTTGAGATATTGGGCGTCTACAACACACACTGATTTCATGTGAAATTTTGTAACTTTCTTATTTAGAAAGAGGAGTGGTCTATGTATATGGAGGTCCATATCTTAACCCAAAACAGGCATTAGGTTATGGATCATTTTTTACTCTTTCATCTTTTGTCCCTTTCCGATTTGTGATTTATTAAAGCTTTTTAACAATAACATTTCGTCATTCTAGGAATATATACATTCTTAGGGTTTGTTCCTTATCATGCTTCTTACTTTTTTACTTGCTTTGTCAAATTCCACAGAGCCCCAAACAATAGACCCAAAAGAACTAGGAAAGGGGTATTTGGTTCACTTGAAGAAGCCGTGGGGCTCAACAATGGTTCTGCGTTTGAGAAATTAGATGGGAGTAATATTCCTGAGCCAATGGCAACAGGCAATTGTGTAGAGGATAATACAAGAAAGAGGAAAAAGATTCCCATCTTGTCATCAAAGAGAAATAAATGCATAAGAACTAATGGGAACTGTAAGAGTCTTCTCTTGCTACCCCCGGAAAGACTGGAATTGGATGTAACAAATAATGATGGTTCACAGACTTTAGCCAGGAACGATACCCCTGAAACTAGAAAGCATAAATCATGTCAGGAAGTGCATAACAGCCCATCTGGAACTATTCGAGACAATTCCAAACTTGTTCATGATAATGTTGATTCAAGTTTATTAGCAATAACAAGTGATGTAAGAGACATTCTTTGTCATCCCAAGGCTTCCAGCCAAAAGAAGACATCTAAAACGCGCATAATAAAGGAGATGTTTTTGGAAAGGATAAATGCTGAAGTGATCGAGAATTCTCCTGATGGAATTGCTTCAAAAAGGCAAAGCAAGGACCACAAGAAGTATTCCAGAGGTGAAAGAAGACATGTACCATCAGAAGAGAAATCGACTCCACGTGGTAGTGCGTCAAATAAGCAAATCAAGTTTCTCAAGACTTATGAGAGAAGGGAACCTGGAACCATCCGGTAAAGACAGATAAATTTATTGCAATTGTTCCCAGTTTGCAATCCCGGAGCAAAGCTTGTTATATCAGAATTTTTGTTGAAAACAGAGTAAGATGATTCTGCATTCCCTTGCTTCGATGTAAAGTAAAAAGAAGTGACGACATTGGCCAAATATTGATAAGACTTGCTCTCCATCCAGCATCTAAATGGGATTTGCATCGTATAATGGTGGAGCAGACCTACTTAATGATGGAATGAACTGATAGGTTTCACCACTGAGATCTAACATTGTATGGACGGCAGCTGCCTGAGTAACAAAGATGAGAAGTTAGCGTCGATCAGCAAGTTGATCTTGAACAGTGCATGAGTAAGTTTTTGTTATGTTATCAGTGTTAGAATCACTCCTGCGTCTTACACTGATAGGTACACATTCTGATTTTGTAAGATAGAAGTCAAGTTATTCAGATTGCTCGCAAAAGTATCATCAGTGGCAAATTGAGCCAGACAGACATGACTGGGTGAATGAAGCAAACATGCCCTATTTAACGTCTCTTAAAGGGATTTGGTAATTGACTCATTGACACATACAGCAGAAGGTACCTGTGAGTTGACAAGGCATACATTCTCATATTTGCCACCAGTATAAATCAAAACTATGTACGACAATGATCCAGAACGTGTTTATGAAGCAGATGATGAACTCGGGGGGATGATTCTATTACTTTTATCACCGTATGAGGAAGCTGAGAACTTGGGTATGTGATTAGTGTTATTACAATAGAGAGGACATGGATATAAAACTTGGGTGCAAGCTGTGACCCTGCGTAGATTGTTGGCATAGTTATTGCTTGAGCAGAGTAGTTTTTTGTTTTGTTTGAAAAGTCTTGAGCAGATTATGTTAGTTGCTGTAAAATCTTAGCTAAAAAAGAAAAAAAAACACATTTTTTGTACGCCTTTACTAGAAAAAAGGATAATTTTAAATAGGGGTCCATAATTCTTATTATAAAATTTTTTATTTATTTTTGTGTTCATTTATTTTTGTTATAATGTTTAAATAAGGCTATTAAAATACTTAAAAGAGGGTAATTTTAAATTGGAATCTCTAATTTTCTTTATAAAAATTCAATTATTTGTGTAGTTCATTGTTTTTTTTTTCTTCTATAATGTTAATTAATGATATGAATATCGTATCGATATTGGTATCAAATTTGGTTTTAGTACGGTACTGTATCGGTACTGATCAATATCTGGTACCGCTTCGAATAATTTTTTAAAATTATAAAATAGTATTTAATTTTTTTAAAATTGTAAAATAATCTATTAATATATTGCAGTGTATATTTTATAATTTTACATCAATTTGTCTAAAAAATGTTAATAATAAAAATTTAAATAACAATTTATTTATTTTTATTAATATTAATTTTTATATATTTCACATATAAATAATAGTTACAAATAATATGAAAAATATAATTTAATTATCATATAAATATAAAATTAACAATATGTATTTAAAATATTACAATTTTATAATATAATAAATAAAAATTATATCAAAATATTAAATAAAAAGAACAATAAATATCCTTAAAATCTTAAAAAAATTAATGCCCTCCAACTTTTTAAATTTTTATTTTTTTAAAATTTGTTTATCCTTTTTTACAATTTTAAAATTTTAAAGCCCCTTAACTTTTTTTAATTTTTTTAAAATTTACAAAAAAAACCCTCCAATTTTTTAAAATTTACAGTACCGATTGGTACTATGCGATTTCACCAGTATCGACAACCAGTACCATTGAAGCCTATTTCGTACCATTTTTCGGCCAATACGATACCTTCCGACTGATACCAGCCAGTGCGGGACGAAACTCATATCATTGGTTAAAATACTAAAGAAAAGGACAATTTTAAATATTGATCTTTAATTCTCATTATAAAAAATAATTATCTGTGTAGTTTATTGTTTTTTCTATAATGTCTAAATAAGACTATTAAAATATGAAATTATACGTTTCCCTTTTCATATTCTTCTGTTTCTTTTTTTAGTCTTTTTTCTCTCTCATCTCTCCTTTTCTTTTATTGCAATCTTTTTTTTCTTTCTTTTTGTGATAATTTTAAAAAATTATGTCTTCCTCTATTTTCTCTCTCTCTCACCCTCTCTCTCTTTCTTGCAAACTATTTTGCAATAGGCAATTGAGTTATAGATGCTTACCTTTTCATTTTACCACCATTTTTTTGCTTACAAAGGCAAAAGATTGCACTTTTTAAGAACCCAAAGAAAAATATCTTTATACTTGCAATTTTTTTGTTGACTAAATAAACATGATGGACGGGGGCTAAAGTAAAAGAGGTTAATGAGTTTAAACTTTGGTATTCAAGGGGGTCGAGAAGACAAAATGTGGTTGGAATCTTGGTTGCCAAGGAACTCGTACAATATTTTGTGGGGATAAAAATGATTAATGATAGGATAATGTCCTTAAAGATTATGGTGAAGGGTGCCATAATAAATGTGGTGTGTGTTTATGCACCTCAAATAGGGTTGGACGAGCAAATTAAGCGTCATTTCTGGACAGAGCTAGATGGAGTGATTTAACAGACCCC
>JANIMX020000193.1:4229141-4239517 GCA_024582655.2 Erythroxylum kunthianum | reverse complement strand
GTGATCCCAATGGTTAAAATCCTTTAGAAGAATCATTCGAGTGTGGAAGCCACATGGGAAACCGAGGAGAACATGCAGAATCAATACCCCCACCTATTTGATCCTTCGGGTAAGATTTCGAGGCCAAAATCTCTTAAAGAGGGGGAGAATTGCAGTGACCGTTGTTCACCTAATGTGTTTCAATTTGATTAAATTACTCCATATGAGAGTTCATAAATGAATTTCATCGCATACATACATACATACTTAAGTGCCTAAATTGGCTAAGTCAAAAAATGGATTTTTTATTTCTCTATACGTATATGTATTCATGTACATATACTCATACGTATACATTGGCTTTTGTATAGCCAATAAGAAAGAAGACTTATCATAAGCATTTATTAGTCATGGGAGAGCATTTATTAGTCATGGAGATCATTTAATGACTAAGATACAAGAACCTAAGAGTAAGTAGTGTGTGTATCGTAATTCTAGTATAGGAAGAAGAAGAAATAGAGGAATGAGCCTTGATAGTGATGGAAAAAGAATTTGATATAGTGAAAATCGTGATAAAATGTGCATGGAAGTGAGATAGGTTAAGTGAAATGGTGAAACAAGGTTGTTTGAAGTTTTTTTCTACCGAACAGTGTAGGATGTGATGAAGGATGTAAATCCAAATTCTATCTTGAAGTTGTTTGAAACTAGACACATAGGACTTGAATTGTTGTGGAGAACACAAAGTCTGATCTTTTTTTAAGTGGTTCAAACTCGGATCTGAAAAGTGTCCAAGCTATTCAGTCTCATTCTGGAGCTTCAGCACTGTGCATCGGGTTTCATTGTAAGGTGAAACTCGAAATCATGTTTAGTGGCACTGTGCATCGGGTTTTATTGTAAGGTGAAACCCGAAATTGGGTTTAGTGGCACTGTGCATCAGGTTTCACTGTAAGGTGAAACCCAAAATTGGGTTTAGAGGCACTGTGTATCGGGTTTCATTGTAAGGTGAAACCCAAAATCGGGTTTAGTGGCGTTGTGCATCGGGTTTCATTGTAAGGTGAAACCTAAAATCAGATTTAGTAATATTGTGCATTGGGTTTCATTGTAAGGTGAAACCCAAAATCGGGTTTAGTGGCACTGTGCATCGGGTTTCATTGTAAGGTGAAACCCGAAATTAGGTTTAGTGGCAAAGTGCATCGGGTTTCATTGTAAAGTGAAACCCGATATTGGGTTACATTGGCACTATGCATCGGGTTTCATTGTTAGGTGAAAACCGATATCGGGTTACATTGGCATTGTGCATCAGGTTTCATTTTAAGGTGAAACCCGATATCAGGTTATATTGGCACTGTACATCAGCTTTAGTTGTTAGGAATTTCCTACTGACTAGGTCTTTGTAATTTGATGATATCCTGAGTTGTAGATGTTCAAATGAGGTGATTTTTAATGCGTTAGAAAATAGAGAAGTAAGGCTACAAATCTTATCAAGGACTTGAATGTGAATTTTATCTTTAAAAGGATTAAAATTTGACTGGAAGTGACTGCTAGAACTTCTGTTCCTGTTTCTGGACAGTCCTTGATTAAATGGTTATAACTTTTGGAGTTTTCAAACAAATGGAATAAAATTGGTGGCATTAGAACCCTGAGACATAGAGGAAGATTTGCATAAAGGGTTTATAGTCAAAATATGTCGGTAGAGATATCTATTATGATAAGTTTAGATCGTCAATAGTTGTCATAACTGGAAAGTCAATTGAGTATGCATTGAAACATAACGCATATACATGTGTATGATTGATTACTAAAATGATTTTTGTTAAACCATATGTGCATGTATTGTATGAAGATAGACGCGCAAGGCAATCGTCACTATTCAAACATTGCTGGAACATCGAGGCATAGCATTTCTGGAGAGTACTGTGAGTAACCTAGATGTGTACACTCTCTTACATGTGCTTTTTACTAACTTCATATTGTTCTAATTGTGAAATTGAAGTTTCCAAACAATTGATTGTCTGAGGAGTTTGATATTCGGGACTATATTGAAATTGTTATTAATTGAATATGAATAAATTGTATGTTGATATGAATTGTATTGTCAACTATATGTCGAATGCCGGACCTAGGTCTGTTGAATGTGAAAATGTAAAGCCTGTGTCGATTGAAAGTGATTGTTGCATTTCATCACATAAACATGCATAATCACCTAAAAGAGTTGTGACCTTGAGGGACCATACTGACTGACTAAAAAGAGTGAAATCTCAGATTGTGCACAAGAGCCAAAGGCTCAATGATTAATGTGCCCGGAGTCCTTAAAGGATACGGGACAGACAAACTGAATGAACCCGATGTCCAAAAAGGATACGAGAAAATTGAAAAATGGGGCTCGGTCACAACAAAGAGATAAAGCAACGATTCACATATGTATTAGCATTGCATATACCTTATTGTGTAATGTGCAAATTGAATGATTGAGATTAGTATTTGAATTGCTCTGTGATAATGACATATTTTAGTGAATAATGTGACGTATGTTATATGTTTGAAATATTATGATCTGACTGGAGTGAACAAATCGATGATCGTTCACTCACTGAGTTTTGCAAACCCATCCCAATTGCGACGTTGATTTTTAGGTATCTAATAAGACCTCTCTTAAAGGCAATCTAGTGTTTTGGCAACAAAAATGGCTCAAAGGTCTAGTCAGCTGATGTCTAGGGAGTATACTTAGACTGTCTTGATAGAAGTGTATTTTTTGTAAAGAGTTTTACACTCTTATGCTCATGTACAAACTTGGATTTTGTTTTCCTAACAATGTTGTAAGTTTATGAATGGAAATGAAATTTTAATAATATTTTTCCGCAATACACATGATTTTCATTTCTGTATGATGTCATTGATTTGAAAGTGAATGCTCTAGCATGCCATCCTCATAGGACCATGTACTCAAATATCCGGGTGTGTGACCTACGAGAGTGATTGGGGTGTTACAAATATAATTTAATTTTATATGGAAAAAAGTGAGTCTAAGCTGATTAGAATTGGATGCTTTGAAGGATTCAAGTGGGAGCTATATGCAGTATATGTTGGTGTGGAAAGATGTTTCAAAATCAAGACATATAGACATGAATATACATATTTCACAACCAACAAGCCTAAAATTGTAATGGCTAACTTTTTAAGTAGATATTTCAAAGACAAAATTTTGGAAAATCCTAACATAAATACTACTAAAATGATTGAATAATGTATTTAAAATTGAATATATTTGTAAATTCAATTATGTGCAAGGCTGTCAAAAGGAACTTAAGGAAAGAGATAGCGTTAGACTATGCTAATGAATATTACAAGCTTTAAGGTTATATCTATAAGTTAAAAGACAACAATCCTAATTTAACAGTGAAACTAAAACTATTAAGGAATCAAAAAACTTTATTGTTACAATTCAAGAGGTTATATATTTGTTTCACAACTATAAAAGCACGATGAAGAAAATTAAAGCCCATACTTGGGATGGATGGTTATTTTTTGGCGATAGAATTTTTAAGGGTAACTAATCAATGCATTAGGAATGTAGATGGAGGGATATATCTTATAGTATGGGACATTGTGAAAGTAGAAAATATTGAGTCATGAACTTGGTTCATGTCACTCTTATCAGTTGATTTAGATTTTTGGCTTATTTTGTAAACCAATTAAAGGAACAAGTTTATTCTGTATCATAAAAATTGATGTATCTATGAATCACGCATTAGGGAGGTTAAACATGCTATTTTTTCTTTATGTTGTTTATTTCCTTAGGAATTTGGTGTAAGATGGTCATGCATATATGATAGGTTTTGTCATGATTATGTGTCAGGTTCATTTTTATATCATGCTATAACTTAGAAAGTTAGTTTAACTCTATAGAGATAGATGAATTATAAGATGGAACCATGATTTATATCATGAAGCTATGATTCAAATTACCCATTTTGCTAATGATTATGAAATTTCATAGAGAATAAAAGATATTCAGCATAAGATTCTGGATAATTTTTCATTCAATATTGGGAAACGTAAGTACATTAATACTAGTCATTTTTTTAATGAAACATGAACGTCAACATGTCAACTTTATACTAAATCCATTTTTTTAATGACACAAAATATGGAAAATGAAACAAAAATTAAAATAAATCTTACAAATATATTGATAAATGTTTAATGGACTAGGTTTTATTCCTATATTTAGTGTGTTTTGCTTGTTATTTGATAGTTTTATGTGGTTTTTGGTACTTATTTTATTTCTGGTGTGTTTTTACGTCTTAATTGCCTTCCTATATCAAAAGGAGAGAAAGTTAGGAAATCGGGGTAAAAAACGGAAGAATTTGAGCCATTTTAGAGGTGCACACCTATGTAAGTCACATATTTAGTCGTGTCTCATACCTATGTAACATCCTAGAAATGTGTAAATTTGCAATTCTAAAGTGGTTTTGAGATACATGGTCACTTGTAGTATAAGAGGTTATCGTTCCTACAAGGATTATAACCACCTAAACAAATTTCACAACCAAGATATCTCTTCAATTGATTATTAATTTGATAATTGTGGGTCTATTAAATTGCCAAATCTCGTTGTACAATCTAACACTAATTACTTGGACTCATTCTCTCAAATTATTGTTAAGTTTATGCACTAACAATTATCACAAACATCCAGAAATATATTGAATTCAACAATAAATAAAGTTCCCAAAATAATTCCTAATATGAATTTAGAACTCCATATACATGTTATATATATCATATAAATACAATTACACATCGGGGATAATGCAAGAAACAAGGGAAAAATAATAAAAAAGTATTTGACTCCTTAATCTGTAATGCTATAATTTCCTGAAGGCCTTCTTGATCTCTCCACTTTTGATCCACTTTGATGTATGGATGCTGCGTTTTTCATTTTATTTCACGTTCTTATATAATTATTTAGGGTTATAAAGGTTGTGTCTAGGGTTTACCCACCTTGTTTAGTTCCAAAAATAGCCCCGAACCCTAAAAAACACGAAAAAAGCTAGCACCTGGAAACCTCCTGTCACAATATTGACTTAGGGTCACTATCGTGAGACAAGTTGTTCTTCCTCTCTATTACGATCATGAATCTTTGACATGATTGTGATAGACAGCCATGCAACCCATGCAATGTCTGTCATGGTCATAATCTATTGTCACAATTGTTACCTCCTTCAAGCTTCCAACATCTTCTTCATTCTTCAATTTCTTGATTTCCAATACTCACAAGCACATCAAACACCTATGGAAACATAATATTAAGATTAAATTCATTCTCTAAACCACACAAACACTTCAAACATAAACCAACACTAACAATCACACAATTCTAAGCCTATACACACGATAATCATCTAATAAATACTTGAAAACACACTAAAACACCTAGAAAAACATTGTACGATTTACACCTATCAACATCCCCACTCTAAAATCTTTGCTTATCCTCAAGAAAAACTAGGAACAAAAAACAAATCAAAACATACAAAACATAATCACACATTCATGCAATATGTAATAATGATACAATGACATCAAATCCCATGGAATTAATTTAACCACGTACATCAATAGTCAAATTCGGCAAATAAAATTCACACTCTAAGACTCGCATCGCCGTCTTGTTTGCTCCGTAATGCCCAACATAAATAGTTTCATGACACTGCGTCATTATGTCTAATACTTCCTCCTCTTGAACACACTTCCTAATTAATCCATCAGCACAAGCTCTATAGAGGGTCGACTCATCCTACAGATAATGGGTACTGACGGAAACCTATCCTACCAGACCAGGTGACCCGCCCGACACTTCATGAAAACCCACCAGTTGATTCCCAATCCCACTGGAAAGTACCAATGAAGCCAACCTTAAAACCTGTTCTTATTTAAAACTTCTCAACTTGTTCCAATAAATTAAGTTGTGGAGTTTTAAAAAGGAAATTTCTTTAAAATTTCGACAGCATAACAGTTGTATTTTGAACAAAACCAAAATTTAATGAAACCTGCAAAACATTTTTCAAACACTTCTATATTCATCATACACTCCACTACAACTCAGGATTTCATGTCCATGCAATAAACAATCATAAAACTTTCGCATTTTCATTCAAAACATTAGCAAGTATCTATACTAAAACATTGAGCACCAGTAGCCAAAAGATTCTATGCATTGATTTAAAGGAAATCCTTACATTCATGTACCGGTTGTTAACACAACCTTAAATTTACAAAACATATTCGTCATTCTTTCAAGGTTTACAACATATGTATGTGTAGCGGAAAATCATTACATTATGCACATTGCAAAATAACGTACACTATAGCAATTGAAAACAACAGCTATCCGCGCGGTGGAGTCCTGACAATCCGAGCTTCTGATGGTGCACCTGAGAGGTTGTTTTAAAACAAAAGAGTATGAGCTAAATGAGCTCAATGAGTACAAACATTTAGTTGAAAACCTTTTTAAACGATTGAACCCCCGCAGAAACCTTTTCTGTGAAACTTGGTAAATACGGGAAATCATTTAGAAACATCTCGAAACTATTTATTTGAAACCATTTAAGTGAGAGGAACACCCACATAACTTTTGAAAGCAAGATTCATCGTCATTCAAAAGTCACATTACATGATCGTGACAGAGAAATAATTCAAAAAGTGCACTATCGTGACATGTGTCGCGATCGTGATAGAGAGCATTTTGCTCTTTATCAAGGCTTTCATCCTAAAAACCATTCAATCATTCATTTAATACAACAGAAGTCCATTCTTTCTTTTCTTCACCTTTTTCCTTTTTTAAACATTTTCCTTTTTGCCTATCCTTTGGTATCCTTAGGTTTTATGGCTACGGAGCGGTATTAAGCATCGCTTACCCGTGCTCGCCAAGTTAACCACTTTATCGTATACCGATAGTTATGACCTTACTCATAACATTGCTTGCACAATGGTAAAGACTTTACTCGTACAATACCACAAATCTCGCGAAGTGCAGCTTATCTATATACTCCTTACGTGCAGAGGGAAACACGGACATACAGATAGAATTGACCCACCCGTGTTAGTGACAGACACTCCCCTGACTTTCCATGCAGGATAGGACATACTTCCGATCGATATTTCCCATTTTTCCTATATTCTCTCAGCACACTGCAGGCTAAAATGAAATCATTTATAATATGAGTTCTCCACAATTCAACACCATTGTGACCTCAATACGTTAGTACTAAACGTATCAGGCAGGGCGTAGTTCCCAATTCCAACATACATATATAAAAATCACAGTTTAAACGCAATTCAAATACAAGCGATTTAAAAACAATGCATGCATAAATCTTAAATCCAAAACAAATTCAAATCCAAACCAATTCACCATTAATTCAATCTACTTTCATCCAAATCTTTGAAACTCTTCCATAACAAGTTAAATCAAATATTTAAGAAAGCTTTGAAACCATTATTTCAACTTGCTTAAAACATCATCAGCTAACCATTTTCAAAAATTGAATAAAATTCGATTTTAAATCAATTTCAATGATCATATAAACATTGTTGGAATGAGTATTCACCTTTTTCCATTCCTCCTTCAATCTCTTGGTGATTTAGCACTGATTCTAACCGGAGCCTTTGTCAATTTCTTCGCGACTAAGTTGGCTACCGAGAAGGGACTCTTCGAGAGTTCCTATAATAACCACATACATACTACATTAGTTACTACATTACCAATTTCCTTGAAATGACAATATACTAAACTTTTATTTCCAACATTTAACTTAAACATCTTAACATTCTCAAACCCATTCCACTATTTGTCCAAATGCAATCTCCATAGCTTAACCAAAATTTCTTACATTCATAATACCTAATTTCGTCTTCTTTCCTTCCAACAAATGTTTCACTTAAGTATGACAGAATTTACCTCATTCTTGCATGGCCATTTAGACCTAGTATTAGATGGTTTTAGGACAACTTGTCTTCTAACCAAATGCTCCCCTATGCCTTAGCTTTCCAATGACACCAAAATCATGCTAAGGGAGTTAGTAATCTAGGAGTTATATCCCAAACATCACAGATTTTACACAAGCAATTTAACGCATAGGACAGAAAACTAGATCACATTTCAAGTCCTATTTCGAACCACTTAAAGACAGAATCAAAAATTGGTTTCTTCATACCAATCACAGACCTATCTGTCTAATTTCATAAGCCTTTGAAATCACTCCATTTGGAGATCTACAGATCAAGATATCATCATTCAATCAGACACTACTCGGCAGGGAAACATAAATCTTACACAAACAGGGACAGAATTCGTAAACTCATTTCAAGTCAGATTTCTACCTACTTAATGACAGATCTAGGTTTCGAGTTCTTCATAGAACTTGTAGCTCCACATGTCTAGTTTCCTATGCTTCAGAAATCACTTCATTTAGACATCCACAACTCAAGATATCACCAATTTACCACACAATGGTCAGTAGAAAAATATCAGCTTAACCTAGCTTCACAATCTTCTTAATCCTAGTCCCTTTCTTCTCCTTATTCAATCACCATCAAGGCACACACGAAATAACCAAAAGAGGAAGAGAAGAGTTATTATCTTACCTTAAAGTTCCTTCAACCTTGCTTGGAGATGTTGTTAGAGGTGTCTTCCTTGTTAGGTTTAAAAGAAACTAACTTGAGTGGGATGGAAGAGAGAGTTGTTTGGTGTAGAAAATGGAAGAAGACTAAGCCCTTCCAAGCTTCTTGCATTTTACGTTAATGGAGGAGAGAAAAGAAGAGAGAGCTTTGTTTTGTTTCTTGCTTTTTTTGCTTCCACCGAAATTGCCAAAGGAGATAAGAGCGAGGTGCTGCTTTTGTTTTGTTTTTAATTATTAACTTTGTCTCCTCCCATTTAATGCTTCTCACCAACTCTTTCATTTTCGTCTCGCTTTATTCTTTTATTCAAGACCACTCCTTCTCCCTTCGTTCTAGCCATATACACGTATACATGTCCAAGATGCCAAATAAAATACATACTTAGAGATATATACATATACATGTACGTATTTATGTGGTATAAGGTCAATCGGATGGGTCCCGGGTATGGAAATTTTTTCGAAACTCATTCTTCATAATTTTGATGTTGTGAATCCATCGGGACTAATAATAACTCCATCTTACTCCATTAAAAATATTTTTTCTTCAATTTTACGAAATTACACTTTTACTCATTTTTTCAGATTTGTCTTAAAACGACTTCAGGGTCTATCCGAACACATTACTCACTTACAAATGACAACTATCACTCAACATCGGGATTTATCACATCTTTATTCATGTGTTGGGAATTACTCGGTTAGGGGTTTTACACTTTAGGTGATAAGTTTATATCGGATTTATTCACTTATAATGAAATCAAGAACGGAATTTTATGGGTAGTAAAAGGGACAATGTGGTATTTTTTTCCCCTTGTTCACTTTTTTTTATTCATTATTATTCCTTTAGTTTCTATATTTTAATATATAGGAGAATAAGATGCTAATATTCAATTTATCTTTATAGAATGTTATATCCTTATTTTTAAGAAAAAATAATTCAATTATTATTTTGCTATGTTTTGCTTTTCAAGTAGGTTGCAGAAGCGGTAAAGAAGATGAAGATGTTAATGATCAGGTTATCCAGGTTGTTAATATTGTTGATAGATTAGACTTCAAGTTAATAAGCTATATAATCATGCCTTTCTTATTTAAAAATTTCCTTCTCATAGTAGACTAAACTAATGCTCATGTACTTCACATGAGCAACATGCTTTTACCAAGAAATAATTTATGACCTATATAAAGATATAACTAATGCATCAAGCAATAATTTTAGTGATTTTGTCATACCCCGGACCATAACGAGAACATGACAACCGTCGCATACCCGGGCTAAGGGTACTCACGGTACCCTTCAACCGACTATGCAAGGTTTACAGAGTATCTCTACCCTAGCAGTTTCAGAAAAATATCATTCCATTTAAACAAAACTTTAAAGATAATTAAAACAACGGAAATCTTTTTATAACAATTTTATAACAATCTTTACAATCAGTCCCATGAGCTATTACAAACTAGGAGTAAAGCAATTTAAAAAGGTTTACCAACGTCCGGCAAGTCCCAAAATCAAAACAAAACCCGCACGTCAACTCTGAGCTTCAGGCTCATCACCTAATCTGCATGGTTGAAAATGAGAGGGGGTGAGTACTACGTACTCAATGAGCAGGAAATATAAGTGCAACAATTTAAAGACATGCATGTCCTTGGGTAACTCCTGTTACCTCTTATCCATAGGGTAATTCCTATTACCTCATCTTGGTAGGTCTAGCCTAC
>JANIMX020000193.1:3787422-3792682 GCA_024582655.2 Erythroxylum kunthianum | reverse complement strand
ATAACCAATTTCTACATTCCATTCCCATTTTGTCATCTCTCTCTCTCTCTCCTCTCTTAAAGAACAAGATCATGCCAACATTTACAGAAAGCAGCGCTTCGTCATCGTCAACAATAGCAGAGCAAAACATGCTAAGAAAATCAAGAAATCATTTCATCCATGAGCACCCCATTTCCACAGGAACTGATCCAGACCCAAATATCTCTCGCTCATCCAAATCCACAATTTCCTCTCTTTTTATCTCCCCATTCTCAACAAACGCCGGTGAGTCCACCACCACCACAAGCAAGAAGAAAGGTTCAACCTTTAGAGGACTTGGATGCACTGCGTCGTCGGCGCAACAAGTGTCGGTGCCGGGGGTGATACGGTCGTCGGCGGAGTGGGAAGAGAAAAGGGTGAAGAAGAAAAAGAACTTACAGCAACAGCAAAGAAAGAAAAATGAGAGTGTTAACAAAGGAAGCCATTGCCAACCTTTTCTTGGTGTAGGTAGTAACAGTAACAGTAACAATGATGGGGATAGTAACGGTGGCTTTAATCATGGGAGTTGTATGGCGGCTCAGGATGTGTGGTGCGGACCTGGAATTGGGTTGTCAGCAGATGCTGTTGTTGGGTCTGTAGATTGTGTTGTTGCAAGGAGGAATCTGAATGGAAGAGGCAAGTTAGATGGGGACAAACTCATTCAGAGGGAGAGAGGAAGAGAGAGGGATAGAGAAAGGGAGGTAATTTTTCTCCATCTACTGTGTACTGCAGTTTCTTCCTCATTTTTGTCGTGCACAAAGTGATGACACTTGCATGGTTTACTTGTTTCAATATTGTTCTTTGTTTATTTGTTTCTTTATGTTTTATTTTTCTTGCAAGGAAATCCATTTTCTGTTTAAGTTTTTGGATATACATAATGATTATTGCACATTTTTTATGATGCGCTGTTGTTCTCTTTGTTTCTCTTTTAATATTTGTTTGGTTTGTTTTTCATTGTTGATCGATTTCTCTTCAGAAATTTCGTCTAGGTTATTGGTACTTCCATTTATTTTTATGTTATGGTCAAGAAAGTTTCAGTTGGCTGCGTATTAATGAAGATCTTCTTCACGACTTTCAGACACGGTTTCATTTATGATATTCCTTACTTGCCCAGAAACTATGTTCTAAGTTTCGAACCTTTTCGTAATCTAGTAATCGCCTTTTTCCTTTATTGGAGCAAATCCCTTGACTTAATTAAAGTTTAACTTCTCTAAACGCCCGTACGATACCTACAAATACCAATGTTTTGGGATTTTCAATAACCCCATGAATGGGGAAGAACTTGCAATTGGAAGCTAAACACCCAAGAAGAAACTTGAAAGCGGTCAAACCATTGTCTATTGTGTATATGCAATTTCTTCAAGTAAAGTTAATCGAATGTAGTATCCTGAAGTATGTAATTGGAGCAAACACATGTACACTGTCTCGGTTCTTTGTGTACTTTCAGAGGAGATGTTTATTTCAAGGGGTTGATCAAGTGTTTGTTCAAATTAGTCTTATAGGTGTCTCGGGTGCTTGCACCAACTTTCCTTTAGTAAGGCCTCTCAAGCTCAATGTCTTGTAGAATTCAGTCTTTAATTTCTTAGGATAATAACAAAAGATGTGCTTATGCGTGTACGTATGATTTACATGGCTACTGAAGCAAAACTCCTACTTAGATTAATGGCAAAATTGCGGACCCCACTATTACATATAAATATGTTTGGATTTAGCTTCTGTTAGGTACGTTCAGCCTTTGAGTTAGAGAAGGACAAAACTCTTCTCCTGTATTGTAAGTACACGTAGGATTCCTGTTACTCTTTTTCATTTAGAGTTGGAATTTTGCTTTGCAAGCGTTAAGCACATAGTGGTCTGCTCTTAATTTTATTTTTGTTATTCTTTACACTGTTCTTTTGTTACTTCTTCATGTTGTTCCTTGGGTATTTATCTGTTGTCTCAACCTTGGCAGCGTTATTTTTTACCAAGGACAGTTGCAACGAATCCTGATACCTTAGCGCTTTTGGATATGGATCCCCTTTTTGTACCTTTTCAGCCTGAGCCAGAAGTCTTTGGCGCGAGAAATTATCGTCATTATCGGCATCCTTCTCCTGATGCACTTGCTGAGGTGTGTTCATTGCTTCACAATCTAAAGTTTTTGTGCTATGACCAGGGTTGCCTTTTGCTGTTGCTTATGCTATGTTAATTAGAGTCTGTTCTGAAGAGGCAATTATAGGATCCCCAGCTTCTTTCTATTAGATGGGGCTATTGAATTTCAGGTTGCATTTGTACTTGAGGATGCTTGTCATCATCCAATATACATTTCACTTTAAGCAGAACATGTACCTTATTTTTTGTTCATTATATTACTAACTACAACTGTTTATAAGTAGAACGGTTCATTTGATATAGACAAAAGATTTTGTTATTGCTTTACTTACTAATTTTTTCTTTAATTTTAACATAGTTTTTGAATAAGTTTTCAGCCTTTTTTCTTCTGTTGAACATGGGTGTTGTTGTTTTGAGCACGGAGTTGAGAGCTTAGTTTTAAATATAGAGATAGCACTGGCTGATTGACTTGATAGACTTTTAATTGTTGCTTGGACATACTCTGTGCTAGTAGAATTATAAATTGGAAGGAACTCCATTCTCCTTCATTATAAGGTTTTGATGCCTTTCTTTTGTTTTCCATAAAACTTTCTCTACTCTCCATGTATCTCATGCACACACTGGGATCTTGCATCTGCTGTTTTAGAAGTGAAATTCGCAAAAGCAGTATTCTACAAAATCCAATTGTTATGGCTCCTCATAAAACAAAGGATGGTACTTTTTGTGTAGAAAATAGTATGTTCTCCCATTATTTTCCATCTTGAGCTTCATTGTGAGAACAATTGGGTGATATTGTTCACACGGTATGGCATGACAACTAGCTTTTGCAATGAAATACTGGGAACACATCTTCATACGTAGATCACAAGTATAGTTCAAACGTTCTGTTTTCCTCTCTCCTTTTATTTTTCTTTTAATTTAAATAGTTAGTATTCTTCAAAATCGTTGTCAGAGAATGAGTTAACCCTACATATCTTGCCTTATCTGGGTTTTTCATCTTTAGTGTTGCTACATGAAACTACCATATAGTTAGTATAACGAGTGAGATTCAGTGCAGTGTGTTGAAAAGACACATTAACATGCCACCGGATAGTAAAATTTTCACTTAAAAGGAATTAATAGTCATTAAGTTAAATCCTTTCTCTATCATTCTTTTCATAAAAGTTTCAATTTCTTACACTTGCAGCCTGCTTCAGGTTTATGTTTCTTCAATAACTTTCAGTCTCGGATTTTGCTTTTCAAAAGTTCAATACTTAATTATATTGATTTTGGAGATTTCACATTTCAAAAAGCATCTTGTGCGGGGTGAAACATCACATAGATAATTGATCAATTTTTGGCGGCTTCAACTAGTTTGATAGTTGCATGAGGAATTTGGACCCCAAACTGTGCTATTTAAGAATCATGTTGACTCTGGAGAAATTATTAGAAAAGTGATTGCGCTCTTTGACATCTGAGTTTTGAATCTTCTGTTACCATATCATACATTCTGAACATGACTTCTTAGGTTATATGTAGTGTGCATTTCTAATATTGTTCAAACTTCATGTTCCTCCCCAAGGATATATATAATGCTGTCTTTATTACTTTGTTTTGGCCGTTTTCAGACAGAAAATTGAACATTTATTTTTGTCAAATGATCTTGTTTATTATGGGAAGGAATTTGAGGGATAATGAATGATTACCTTGATCATTCGGTGCTTGGATTGCCTTACTCTAAATATATGTATATATATACTCTTAAGGTAGTTAAAACATTGTAGCTGTGGTGCTGGCTGCATGCAGATGTTGATGCTCCAAAATGGTTTCATGATGGGAGGACGATTGGATCAATATAGTGATTGGAGACTTGACATTGACAACATGTCATATGAGGTATGCTTAAGTTTGTTTCGATTGTGCTGCTTAGAGAAGTGTGGAGAGCTGACTGCCAGGTGCAAATATCAGTTTGTGGTTGGCGGTATTCATTGATGCATACACGTTTTTGTTGGGACTCTGTTATGAGGGACTATATTAAATCCCTCCTGATCAGATCCACCATTTGGTATTTCTTGTCTTTCATTGATGTGTTGCGTTACTCTGGACAGCTGAAATTCATCTTTCTTTTTTTGTGTTTTATCTGTTTTTATGCAAACAGGAACTACTTGAGCTAGGTGATAAAATTGGTAATGTGTGTACTGGACTAAAGGAAGATGAGATAAGCCATTGCATCAGGAAAATTAAGTTCTCGATTCTAAATGATCTATCATCCCATTTCCCCATGATTGTGGATAGGAAGTGCAGTGTTTGTCAGGTGGGGTGCAATCTTCTTGGTTCAGTTCTTTTGGAATTTTCAACTTTTTGTCACTCTTTACCTTTCCTTTATCTGATTTTTGTGTGTCGTTCACACCTGTAAACAGGAGGATTATGAAGCAGATGATGAGTTGGGGAAGCTGGATTGTGGACATAGTTATCACGTACAGTGTATAAAACAATGGCTTAAACAGAAAAATACTTGCCCTGTCTGTAAGAGTGAGCCATTGGCTCGAGGCTAGTTTAGTGTTGGTATTCTTTATTTGGTGTATATAGGGTTCCATTACCAATACGTCTCCAAGAAATTTTCTTCTCTCCCATTGTCATTTCCCCTCCCTGATTGTATGATTGGGTGGAATTTTCGTAAATTGTTTGAATGGAATGTGTGCTCAATTCTCTTTATGTTTCAACAAATTATGCAAATTTCAGTTTAGAGATTTCAAACCTGTTTGTAATATTGAAGAGGGGACTTTTGATCTTTTTGTGGACTATTTTTGTTAATACATCAATTATCTTATTTTTCATAGTATTTTCTAATGTAAATGAGTTTTTGAGAAGGAACAGAACTTTTCTTTCTGTTCTACAATTAATAGAAGTTACAGTAGGTATTTATATCCAAAGCAGTTTTGGTATAAGCCTATCCAAATCTACCAGATTACATAAAATAAGGAGATTCAAAAAATATGATAAAAGTCTATCCTAATCTACTTATTCAAATATAAATTTGAATTTTTTAGAAACAAAAATTAATTATCCTATTCTTCAACACTCTTCTTCAAGTTGGTGTATAGATACTTATCATGTCCAACTTGTTGATGAGAAACGCAAAGCTTGATCTAAACAATCATTTTGTGAGAATATTAGC
>JANIMX020000193.1:3664119-3674630 GCA_024582655.2 Erythroxylum kunthianum | reverse complement strand
TATCCTTCCTTCTCTTTCACACAGTCCATACAATCTATTCTTCCATACATTCCAAAACACTCACAAAACACAAAATCACCAGAACCAACCTACTTCTCTGGTTTAACGAAAATCAAACAGTAATATATCACAAACAACACAAAACTAAATCAGAATCCACATAATATATATACAGAAGGTTTTCCATACCTTATGTCCAAGCTTAACGTTACTCCCAAGCTTCCAACTCTGATTTTTCTCCACTTCTACCAACACGAAAATCACCATCATCAACTCTAAAATTAGTATCATCAAAACGTCATACAACACCAAAAATGGCAGAAAATCATCATCCATCACAAAACTAAACTCTTACCTTTCTCTTTAATCTCCACCGATTCTTTTACACAAGACCCACAAAAAATTCTTCTTGCTTTTCTCTTCTCTCTGTTTTCAGTAGCTACGTACGAAGGAAGAAGATATTCATACACAAATCAATTCTTCAGATACATATTGGGCCCTTCTTACAAAATTAGGCCCAAGTCCATTTCCAATTCTTTTCCTAATCAATTTACGAAAAGCCCACAATTATTTTACTCGAATTTATACAGAATTAGGCCCAAGTCCATTTTCAATTCTTTTCCTAATCAATTTACGAAAAGGCCACAATTATTTTACTCGAATTTATACAGGTATTCCTACCTGCTAAATTCAACAATTCTACTTTACTCTTAGTCCAAGATAGCAATTTTACACACACAATTGCACCATTTATACTAGGGTAGGGCTCGGGTCATTACAGGGCGTGTCAGGTCATCAGAAAAAAAACTATTCAAACTTTTCATACATATCCTTAATAGGGTATATTTTGAGACATTACAAAGATCATTTGCATAAATCAAATGAGTTAGTTTCATTTCTTTACACTTATAATGATTTAGGAATCTGCCATTGCACTCTGTCAGTTTAAAAATCAATTTGGACATCCCTTCCATAGCTAGAGTAAAAAGGTAAAGGCAAAGGGGGTCTCCTTGCCTTATTCCCCTAGCATTTAAAGGGTTGAGAGGGGATTTCTTTAACTAGGATACTGAGTGAGGAAGATTGAATGCATTCTATAATCCACTGTATAAAATTGACTGGCATATCTATTGCTTCAAGGCAGTCTTGTAAGTAACTCCAACAGATTGTGTCAAAGGCTTTGTAAAATTGATTTCATAAAGTAACTTTTGAAGTTTTTACTAGTTTTATACTCTCCTAATAGCTCTTGTAAAATGAGGATGTTGTCACCAATGTTTCTTTTAGGAATAAAGTCCCTTGAGCAGGATTTATGACTTCTTTACAAGCTGACCTCAGCCTTGTAGCAAGGAGCTTTGCAATAACGTTTCATAAAGGCTCAATTTGAATCCTAACTTAACTTTTATGTTAGTCCTCCATTACAAAAGGCATATATGGTATTTTTAATGGGCCTTTTACAAAATGTGTATCCCACATGACAAATGAGACCTAAGAAATAAAAATTTCTCTTTCTCTTCTCTATCTCCTCTCTTTTCTCTATATCTTTCTTTTTTCTTTAACTTCCTTGTCATTTATGCACCTTCTACCTCTAGCATTGTCACTTGCTAAGTCGAACATCTTGATCTTTACTAAGAGAGCAGTTTGAACACTATAAAAAGAATATTTAATGTGATCATCTCATTATTTCTAGAAGATTGAAGAACGAAAAAATCCAATGAACTATCTATATACTCATTCTCTTTCCTTGAAATCATAATGTAAAGAAAAATTAGAATCTAAATATTCAACAACCAACAGTAATTACATAAGCCTTTTGTAGAGTTTCTGACAAGATTCAAAACAATTTTAGCTATTCCAAGTCAAATCCCAAAAACAACCTCCATATGAGGGCCTGAAATTGAACAAATGAAAAGCACAAATAATTGATATTACCACCTCAGGGAAACAAACACCATTGGATATTTTTCATTAACTCAGCCTATCAGTAGAAGGTTCAAAAAGAAATTGTAAGCACAATTTTGTGAACTAATGCAACAATAAAAGTAAAAATTATGACATTTGTGAGAAAACTCACATATCTCCACCTTTACAATACCCAATGACAATGCATACATAGCAATCCTATAAAGAAAACAAAAGGATAAATTGTATTAGTAAGAAAAAAGCTCACTTTTCCTAAAACCATAATCTAGTTGTACACATGTATTAGTTAATTAAAGTATGTTTGAAAGGGAAACTTGATCAAGCATAGAAAAAAACAAGGGAAATTAGTAATGTTGGAGGTTAAAGATAAAGAAATGACAAGTAAATTAAAGAGAAAGAAAGAGGGAGAGGAGAGAGAAAAGAAAGAAAGATTAGTGTTTTTCTTTTTTTGGGACTCATTTGCCGCATAAGATAGACATCTATTAAGGGGCCCATAAAAAACCCTAGAAGTACTTTTTATAATAGAGGAATGACAAAAAAAGTTAAGTTTAAATTGAATGTTTATAAAACGTTAGTCTTTTTTTAAATTAATTAATTCATTAATAGAAAAATATATACAACCTTGTAGGTACAAAAGATCTAAATTACAAGCTTAGATTCCTAACAAAAATATGGAAAGAAATAACTTAATCCAATAGCCATCTTTTCTTCATGTTGGTGGAAAGATTTGCAATAATCACTCTTGCTATCAAGGAAAGTCTACATTGGAGAATAATTTTCTGATATGAAGACTTTGTGCTTTTAGCCTCCTTTCTTAAGGTTCTGTAATTTCTTTCTTGCCATATGATGTATATCATGGAAGCCTAACTGATCTTCATTTCCTTGTACTCTGATTTGTTTTCCATTCTTAGATTCCCTAGCCAAGCAATTGTCTCATTCCAGGAGGTTACTATTTTCCTTCTGTTCAGAATCCCTTGCAATCTTTTCCAAATACTACAAGTGTACTTGAATCTGATCATAATGTGATCTAAAGTTTCCAGTTTAAAATTACATAACTCACAGTCCAAAGAGTTGATTGGGAAGTTAATCTTATTCTTTGTAAGGGGTCGACTATTTATTCCCAACCAAAGGATGAACGAATGTGTTGGGTTGAATATATTAAAACATTTGATTTTCAATTAAATTTGGGTAAAAACATTAAAGTTCAATTTGACTATTTTGTCATTTATATATACATAAATATATATTGTTTGATTCTTTTATCTTTAACATGTCTTTTCATCCTTATGTTATGTTAGATCACATGGTTAATAAGTTTTTTTGCCTTTTCTTTTAATTTCAACTTTGCATTTTTTTCATATCTATAAATAACTCACCTCTTGCAATTAGTAAATAAGATATATTATAACAAAATTTATGAGGAAATTGATGCAGAAATCAAGATGAAAAGGATAGGAAATAGACTTGATTCCTCTGTAGGATTCTTATTTATCTTCTTCTCGTATGGAATTTATCACTTACTCTATTCTTTTTGACTCTATCTCTACCATCTTATTCTGAGTTATCACTTGTAATAATTATTCATTTTGGCTCACAAGAAAGTATCATTAATAATTTTTGCACACTAAGTAATAATTACCTCATGCATTCATCTTGACAATATTTAAAAGTTTAAGCATAGTGGATAGATAGCCATTGCAATGGACATTCTATGGTATATGAGATACCAAATCCTCAATATGGTTATTATATGGGTGAACTCTTATTTCCTTTTCCATAATAAAGTCCAACAAATATGTAATTGATCAAATTGTGGATTTAATATAACTTCCAAACTTAATTGACATGATTTGTAAAGAGAACTTATTTTAAATACCTACTTAGATCTTATATTCTTAAATTTTGTCTAGCTTCACTTAACGAAATAAAATATGCTAACTGAATAAAGTAGACCATCATAGATTCTAAGCCTAAACCAGCCACATTTGACCCCCTAAAGCAATCATTGCACCAAAAGAATGCAAATTTGATTGTATTAGGACAATTAATTAGAAGCCTTTCTTAGTGTGAAAAGCATATACTAAAATATATTTTGAGAATTCGTACCTCTCTCTTTCTTCTCTTTCCATATGTGAGTTAGGTCTCATCCATTTCTTCGTAGGATTGTTCTAATAAGAAAGTAGTTAAACATTCATAACTCACAATAAGGTAAGACCGAGCTCCACAATAACCATGCGAACCTTAGCCGTTCTAATAAGAAAGTAGTCACTGAGCTGTGAAAGATCAAACGATCCACATTCCAAAGGACATGTTTACGAAAAAAGATGGCTTCCAAAACAATGGAGAAGAGGATTGGATTCAATGTGTTGTCATGTGGGAACAGCGTGAATTAAACGCCTGTTTTTGTCTAAGTTGGCGTGAAGATTGAATAAAAGTCTAATCAATGTGACAGAGCAGGAGATAGAGAAGAAGATGCTCTCTAAAATATTATCCAAAGCACTATGTTGGCCAATCTATAACAGTTAAAAGCACAAACATACCTCTAAGCCTAAAAGGGAAAGCATAAGAAAAGCTTTCAGAGTATCCAATCTCAAAAACGGCAAAGTGGAACCCATCGACTGATTTATATCTTCATATCACAACAATTAAAGAAGACGTAAGAGAAGACAGTATTATATAAAGCAAAAAGTTGGGCAAGCTAGTCAAGATTTCTCTATGCATACCAATCAGATCACTGTGATATGGAGAAAAATAATCTGGGGTTTCGACACGTGTACTCCAAAGGTCCTACTGCACCTAAATATGCAATGAATACAACCGCCCCACATTGGTTCAACGCATTCAAGTTCTTGTCAAGTTTATTAGTTGATGTCTAACGAGCGAGCGAGCGCGTGGGGACAGGATGATAAATTGGGGTTAGACAGCAAAATTTTCAAGGATAAGGAATGTGTGTTGAGGGTTGCTTTGAGTCTTTTTACTTTTCTTTTCATGGCAACTTGCAGCTTGATGATAATATTTCTCTCTCTTTCCAGATACTTATGGCAAGGGAATCCACTATTGGCCTGGTTATGCAGGTTTATGCATACTAGTGGTCAACCTGTTGCTTTTTTTTTTTGTTTTTGTTTTTGTTACTGCACACTTGATGTATATGTATGATAGTTGATATATACCCCATTTCCTCCTGTAGACGGGGATATAAGCCACCATTGCCTTACAAAACATGTGGTCATTGATGTGCTATTTCAGATATCTTCCAAGTAGTTGCCACTCTCTTTCTTTGGCATATACTTAAAATCTGGTGTAAAAGACAATCATCTTTCATCATTCTTTTCTGATTTAGTGTTGAACTTGGACTGACCCATTATTTATGCCCTTTCTTAGCGAAAGGAATAGAATTTGAAGAAACTTTTAACACAATTAGTCATGGAATATTCAATAGGAATATTTGAAAGTGGCAACTTTGGAAAGGACATAAGTCATCTCCATGAGGCGATTCATACTTTTATGCCAAGTCTAGGGTCCCGTTGCTCCTAACTAGATCAAAAGGCATGTTAATTGAAGACCACCAAGAATTGGAAATCATTGGTTTATCTCTTTTATACCATTTAATCACCAAGTGTTCGTGGCTGCAGGTAGGAAACATTTTGGATGAGATGGCATCAAAGAATCAAAAGTGATATAAGATGGTTTATGCTTCTGTAACTAGCTGTTCTTTTCCATACAAATATGGTATATCACTTTATGAATAGATCATGTTGCTCCAAGTTGTATGCAACTTAAATTAAGCGAAAATGAAACAGACATTAACGAAACGCAGCAGTTATGCTGAAAATGAGACATCTTTGTACATATGATGGGACCATATAAGATGCTGAGTTTGTTATGATCTAAATCGGCCGGACAAGATAGGTTGAACCCAATTTGTACAAGCCACATGATTTAGAGCAGTTTTCTCAATAATGGTCAGAGTGACTAATTTCTTTAAGGGAAGAACCAACAAAATAAAATCATGGACTTTTGTTATCATATAGGATATGGTTTCATCTTAAAGGGATAGCTCTGTCCGAAAGAATCCTTTCAAGTATGTCAGATTATGTCTTTACACTCCGATGTCTAATTTGTCCACATACATAATTTTCATTTTCATTGCTACAACCACTTGAAAGCTTCATCTATCTCACCTGTTAGTAGTACTAATAGTAGTGGGTCACACACCATATTGATGATAAGTCAACACAGTATAGATGTGAATCACAACAACTTACCAGAATAATATTGATTATATAACCGCAGTATTTGATGGGAAGGTGATCTTGACTTGTAAAATGATCTTCTAAGATATGCACATGGGATATCAAATAAAGCTGATGAAAATCAGTAACTATCAACTTATTGTTAATCATAGATATATATATTATGGTACAATCTGAATTATTCAACCCTAGTCCGTAGCTGGTACTTGAAAATAATGTTAT
This sequence comes from Erythroxylum kunthianum, assembly GCA_024582655.2. Taxonomy (NCBI): domain Eukaryota; kingdom Viridiplantae; phylum Streptophyta; class Magnoliopsida; order Malpighiales; family Erythroxylaceae; genus Erythroxylum; species Erythroxylum kunthianum. The sequence continues at coordinate 3,668,238 of JANIMX020000193.1, read as the reverse complement.
CCCCAAACAGATAATAGAGCAATTCTATTTGCATTCTGGTATATTCCAAACTCAGTAACATATAAAAGGGAATAATATTTACAGTCTTATGAGACCACAAGAATATAAATCTTTGATTACCTTGGGAATTGGAAACAGTAAGGTCTGATGTACATATACCAATATAATTACTTCTATCTTATTGGGTTGTCCTTTTACTGCATGAAAATATTTTTGATTAAATTATATACTCCTAATCACATCCCAAAAAGAAGACTAATTTAATATTTGTACAAACACAAAAAAGGGAAGTGGGTTTTGGGCGTATATGCATGTTAAAAGATTAAGTACGTTTTAGGGTTGGTGGGAGGTTACAACGGTTGTACTGTAAAACAAATTATTATTTTTTCCCCCCATCTGGTCTCTGAATCCCATAGTAAATGTACTGTTTACCCTCAGGAAACCAGTACTCACTCTTATCATTTCTTTCAGTGGGAATACCCTCTTTTTTTTCTATAAATAGAGGCTACTGGTTGTTCCTTATAGGTCATACACCAATTGTTTCTCTGTCTATCAGAAGAACTTCTCTAGCTTTCTTTCCATTTAAAGAAACTTTCCTTTATGATGATATTCTAATCATCATATCGAAAACTACAAAAGAATAGGAGCGGAGCTAGCTAGTTAGTTCAGGCATCTAGGGTATTATAGACTTGGGAAAGAAAAGAGCTAGGCACTAGTGATGTTGTTGACAGAAGATAGAGAGCACAGATGATGATATGCAAGTGCAAAAGGATTCTGCATCTCACTCCTTTGTGCTCTCTATGCTTCTGTCATCACATCCAGCCTTCCCATTCTCACCCTTTTCTGATTACTTTTCTTTTTTCTTCTCATCTTCTTTGTTATTGTTCTTGTTGTTATGTTTATGTCAACAACTTTATCTGCTTACAGTTGTGTTCAGTTATTTTATTTGTTTTTTTTTAGTTGACAATTAGAATTCCGGAACCATATTTTTTCAGATCTTGGAGATGGTTTTTGACCAAAAAGTTTTGAAGAGTCTGCAGGTCTCGCTTAATGGGATTCGTATAGATTCTACAGCAAACGAAAAGGTACCCTCATACCAGCAAGACTAGGTCTTATTATTACTTTTCTATTTTCTGTCTTCTTATTCTAACGTGTTATTATATGTTTCTTTCCTTCTTCTTCAGAATTCGATGTTAATATTGGACATTGATTTGTCATTCTTCATAGCTCATCTTTCAGGTTTAGAAATCCTACAATTTCTTGTTGATACTGTGATTTAGCATGTTAGTGTTATCATCATCAGTTAAAGACACTTTTTCTCGATTTCTTCAGACAAGTGTACACCCCTTTTTATGTTTAATTTATACTGTAGTGAGTTGCTTTTATCCTCTTGATCTATTGGCTAGTGATTAAGTATCTTTGAGTGGCTTGTATTGCTAATTCCCTGAGGTCAAATAGACAAGAGGGCATTGAATCTGACAACATTCTGATGCTGCGCTCAGATATTAGAATTGAAAAAAGTGATTCTTGTAAAGCAGTAGGCACCACATGGTTTTGGGAAAAGGGTCATGTTTATCCAAGGACAAATCAAAGTAATCAACCATGTCCAACGTATAGGACAAGAATAGTCCCTTCATAGAAGGGCAGAAGTTATTCTTACGCGAGAGGGAAGAATCTTTGTTTGATTGGTTGGAGAACATCAGTAGTGCTTCACTTAATTTCCTATCATTTGCTTCCATCTTTGTTTTACTGCTAAAAGAGAAATTTGATGAAGCGAAGTGGACCAGATTTGAGTAGCTTGTATATTATTGCAGTTATTTGACAATGTTATGCTAGTACAGACCCTAATATTTCTCTTTTAAAAAGTACTTAATTCAAGAAGAATATCTGCTTTGGATTGTATGACTAAATCCTGTAAACCATCCCACTTTTTTTGTTTCAACTTTCTTTGTTTAACCTTTTTCTATCAACATTAAGAGATCATTGTGATTGATTATGCTTTTATTAGCTCTATGTAGAGTATTGCACAGTAAATGCGGAGAAATGTTATTTAACTGTTCATTACAGTGAAGTATCTAAGAAGTGGTCTTCAAGCAGTTGTTTTATATTTCGTTGTATTGACTACTACACTTCCAATTTTACCATGCTGAATTTTACAAGTAGTTCTTCTTTTTCTTTTATTGGATGGTAATATGTGATGAAGGTTGCCCGTAGCACAGACTTTAGTCAATCCATTTTGGGTTATAAAGGACTGGTTTCATGTCCAGTCCAAAGATTTAAGGATAATTACTGCTCCTTCTCCTGGTTAGAACTTAATCTAGTCAAATCCCTTGAACTTATTTACTTCTATGTTGATTATTTCTTGCTATTCTTGTGTTGAAAACATTTCCCTGTTACAGAAATATAAGCAATGTGAACTATTTTCTCACCCACACTTAATCTTTATTGTTTTCATTTTTGGTTAAGAAACAGTGGAAATTTGAGATTACATCTAAAGCCTCCAAGGAACAGCAATCGGCATTCAGAAAAAGCAAATCCCAGTTTAAGGATCACTCCAGAACTGCCCTCCAAACGAGTACGATGACAAATACAGCAGGTCCAGTCTTCCTCCAACAACGACACTCATGCATGTATTAAAAGCCTGTGTAAATCAACACAACATTTTGTTTCAACCTCTGCTTTTAGAATATAATACAATGTTTTAATTTACATACACTCTCTTTAATTAGAACAAAGTCAGCTAAGCATTGCGGTTGTATCAATTGGCAGATAGTATGAAGGAATTTTAAACTATAAAATTTGAAGTGTTAAGAATTGGATAACAATAATCCATGTTTTGAAAATCTTGACGTCAACTTTTTGGCTATTTTTCCCGTAGCTTGAAAGTTCATGAATACTGGAGATAACCTATGACATTTTAATGAGATAGAACAAGGATTAATGAAGTTCACATAAACTAGAGATAATCTATGAAATATTTTAATCAGATAGAGCAAAGATTAATAAGAAAATACAACTCAAAGAACATGGTGGAGGATATAAATAATAATACAAGGACTTAAACATGAAACATTTTATTGATAAAGATTTCTCGTCCTATCCAATAATTCATCCTAAACTAAAACATAAAACTATGATTCTCAACGAAGTGGAGCATGTATGCACAGATTAACCGATGGAGTTTATGGAAACATAAACATATAAGCTAAAATTATCAGATTATGTAATGATTAAGATTATTTAAGCTAAAAGTAATGAATAAGATTATAACTTATTTAAGTTAATATATATCCATATTACAACATTTAAAATTTTAAAATCTATTGTATTTATCTTCGCTTCATAAGAATATTTTAGAAAAGAGGAGCATTTTATGATATAACTATTACAAGTTGATAATTAATTAAATAAATTATTTTTATACTTCAATTATAAATTTAATCAATTCTATCATATTGTAATTGATTAATTATTACAATGGCTAGAGTGAGAAAGTCCCTTCTCTCTTTTTCATGGCTTCTTTTTCTAACTCTCTTTCCTTTTTCCAAGTTCTAAACTTAATCAGTTTGCTTTATGTACTCTCCCACACCTGCATTTATTTTCCTCTCCCCTATTTTTCATTTCACTGGTGCTCTCTTTCTTCCTTGTTCTGTCATCTCCTATACTTCCCCAACTTTCACTGTCTTCTAATCCTATCTCCTTCTTTACCACCTTCCTTACCTTCCTTTTTTTTTTTCTTTTACTTTACCTTTCTTAAACCATACCCTCCTATTTTCTAGGTTTCCTTGTTACTCCTCTCTGCTGTACTTCTTTGTTTGGAGAATGATCACAGATTTTCTGTCCTTTTTTTTTTTAAAGCTTAAGACAAGTTGAAACAAGAGACAGAGTGATTTGAATATATTAATTGTATTGACTATTCACGAAGTGATTACATGCTCTATATATACACAAGGCTGTTCTGACTATTACATCAATCAAGGATCCTCTCCTACAATTAAGCTAAAACTCGCTATAAGTATGGATTCTCCAACTACAAGTTAGCCAACACTTCCAGATCTTCTGTTTGGAAACCTTCGTAGTATGGCTTCAGCCGATGCCCATTTACCCGGAATGTCTGGT
>JANIMX020000193.1:3598583-3616967 GCA_024582655.2 Erythroxylum kunthianum | reverse complement strand
ACTCTAGTCCGACTTTGTGAAATGACTTGAGAGGTGTAGGATAAGTGGGAGCCGGAAACGGCGAAAGTGAAATACCATTATGAAAATACATGTCTTTTATACAAATTATAAATGGTTTTGAATAAGTGAATAGTCAACAATAGAATTTTTATTAAATGATATGGGTAACTTTTTGAACAGCCTTATTTACACTTTTTTTAACATAATTATGGTGCTATTCAACTTATCCCAAAAAACAAAAAATTCACAAAATCTTTGAGTCATTTATGTGATTAAGTCAATTCAGTTAATATAATTTTATACATATTAATTGTTTCATTATTAGACATAAAATATTTATTTTGAAACATGTAATTCTAATTATTATAGCTATCATAATTATAATCACAATTTTTATTATTCGTATGAAGCCAAGTGAAAGGATAGGTTTAAACTAGACTAGGGTCGAGAAAGAGTAGCTCAAAGTAGGGATTAGTTACTAATTAATTTGGTATACCAACTTTGCGTTTGGTTACTATCTCCGTTTGCAGAGACGGATAACAAAACATAAAAATCTTGTCTCTGAAACAATTTGATTATTGTGACCCTGAATTTTGTGACTGTCTCCGGTTAATAGAGATATAGTTTTTTTGTTCCTGCCTTAAATAAGTCACGGAAGACAGAGAGACGGTGACAAAAATTGTATAAGCTCCAAATAGACAAAAATATCCCAACATTTTAAAGGAGGACAGAATGTGTTTATAACTTTTAACTTGTAGGTTTTTATTCAAAATATTATTTCATTAAATATTGAGCTTCCTTATTTCCTTTCATAGTAATTAAAAAAACTAATACAATTAATAAAATATACTAATTATTTGATTATATAAAATATGTATGTTCCTCATTTTATTTATAACTTGTTGGAAAAAAAAATTCAATAACTAATTTCATTAAATATTTAGGCAATACATTTTTTTACTCCTCATTTATAGATTCAATTAAAAAATACTACTAAACATCATTCATTTTAAAATAATCAATTAATTACATGTTTCCAATCATATTACACTGTAAGGGTATTTTAGTCATTCACGCAGTTTACCTGCAAGTTTTCTTTGTTCTGTCAATTGCAACCAAACACATTTCTGTCTTCGAGACATATACAATTTACTTGTTTTGTCTACTGCAACCAAACACTTCACTGTCTCTATTTTTTCTGTTCTGTCTCTAGTTATTTTGTTTAGTTCTGTTTTGTCTCTGTATATGAATCACAGCAACCAAACGTAGAGTAAGTATTAGGGTGTAAATATATAATCAATCAAACACTCATCACAAATCCATGTGATAGTAGATCACAGTTAGGGTACATCCTCACTCTGAATGGTGGTCTAGTAAGTTGGAAGAGTTTTAAACAATTAACCATTGTATATTCTACAACCGAGACAGAGTACATTTCAGTGTCAGAGAGGAAGCAATTTGGATCAAGAAGTTCATCAGTGAACTTTGAGTGGTTCTTAGCATTGTTGAACTTATAGTATTATATGGTGGCAATAATGGCACCATTGCATAAGCAAAGGAACCAAGGTCTCATCAATGGTCTAAACATATACTCAGTAAGTTTCACTTGATTAGGGAGATAGTGGAGTGAAAAGACATAATCTTAGAGCCAGTTCCCACTAAAGAGAATCTTACAGATCCTCTCATTAAGCCATTGTCTCATAAGAGACATGATCAACATATAAATGGATATGTATTAGATACATAGGTGATTAGCATTAATGCAAGTAGGATATTATTAGTTTGTACCCTTGCAACCAATGGCAATTTTATGTATGAAAATATTATTTTAATTAAAAGCATTATTTATCTTTATGTATTCTTGTTAATTACATTTGATGTTTTAATAGTAAAGATAAAATGTATAGAATAATTATTGTGTAATTGAAATTATGTTCAAATCATAATTAAGAGATTCAATTTGTAGTTATGTATTTCATTCATAAATTGTTCCTAGTTGTAATTTCAGCAAGACGGGGTATTAATGAAACGGTAAAACTAGCACATATTATATTTTTTTCTATGAAGAAAATAATTGATCTCATAAATTAAAGTATGGAGATACTTAAACAAAAATGTAGGTGCTTATTAAAGAATAAGTTTATTGAACTGACCTGATTATGAGGATCCTAAATGGAATATTATATATGCATCTATGAATTTTCTCATTATGATAGTTGTATAATTGATTTTTAGACTTGAGATTACCAAGATATCTTATGTGATAATTACTATTTTTTATGTTACTTAGACCTATCCTATATAGAGTAACTTAGTCGGTAGTACTTGGATACAATATGAACCATATAGAGATAGCTGAGTAAGTCAATAAAGGATTCGTCACTCTAAAGTAATTAGAGAGAATGTTCAATTTTTCTTGATTAGTTATGATTTAAGGAATTCTCTGGAAAAAAAAAATGAATTGACATTTGAAAAGGTATTTTCAATTATCAATTACTAATTAGTAAGAACAAACATGATTGGATTTAATAAGAGAAGGGACTATATCTGTACTTTATGTTCAATTAGTACATTGGATGACAAAAGTTTTAAATTATACATTATAACATCCATGGACAAGTTAAACCAAACCACTTTGACGTTTCTAATATTTAGGTGATCATAATATGTTGTTAAACATCAATCTTAATCTATAATTATAAATTATTTAATTAGAAAAGTAATGATAAATTAAAATAAGTTTTGATTTGTCTGATTATAATTTATAATCATTTCCAACATATAAAGAGCCTAATGGGTCACACTTAAAAAGTAGTTAAAAAGAAAAAAAATCAATTTAAATTAATTTGGACTTAATTGTGAAGTTTAAGAAACTTAAGGAATCAAGTAAGAAATATTTGATTTTTGTTAAATTTATAACTATAATTTGACTTTAATTATAATTAGAATATTTAATTTTAATAAAAATAAAACCCTAATGTTTATTTCTATATATAGGAAATAAGCATAAAGGAGCTGACACTCCTGCTTAATTCCTATCAAACATTGAGTTTCTTTTTACTGATATGTGGATACAGTTAGAAGTTAGATACCTGAATAGCTTGTGGTTGACACATTAAAAAGTTTTCATTAGGAACTTTGAATCAAATAATTCTTTTACTTTATGATTCAAGCTTTTAAGTTATTCAATTATTGTGATTCAATCGAAAACTATTAAAAAATCACTACATCTGTGATTCGATCACTGTTGATTTTTCAACATAAATGATGAGAGAGAGACAATAAGAAAAAGAAATTAGGATTTCAAAAAAATTCTTATTTGTTACTTCCTCTTTTTGGACTATAACAATCATATGGTTAATTACAGCCGCTGCAAAAAAATATTTGTATATCCAAGATATACTACTATTATCTATATGAGATTGAAAAAGGGATGGCAGTGGTTTGGGTCAGGATAGAAAGATAAGGGTTTGGGCCTGCCCGAGGCCCAATTAGAACTTGGGATACAAGCCTGGAGCCCTACCGATCGAGCCTGAGGTTTGATCAAGCCCGATTGCTCCAATTTTTTTAATTTTAATAAAAAACTAATTAAAATATAGTATGAGAAATTCAATTAATTAAAGTTATGAATTTCAATTGATTAATAAAAATTGAGTTTTTATAATGAATGAACATATAAAATGTACATATATGATAAAATGAATAAGATGAAACTAAATTCATTGATGAAGGACAATATAATTATAGGAAATGAAAAAAATTATATATAAAGTTATCAATTCAATTAATTGATGATAAGACCAAAATTTATTAATTGGTGACATAATTTTCCAAAATGATTGTCCAAATTTTTTAAACGATACAATTTAAATAATGATATAGATTGGGGTTGTAAGAGTCTAGAGTGGAGATTAGAAAGAATAGTTAATCGTTGTAATCATGATGGTCAATAGTTTGCATCACTTCTTTTGTATATAGAAACATTATATTTAGTCTTGTAATATTAAAATTAAAGGAATATTAAGCATACGGTAATAATTAATAAATAAAATTTTTAAAATATATATATATATTAGGCCTTAAAGACAATCAAGAGTTTACAACATTATTGCACTAAGGGCATTTACTAGGGAAGTACCCAAACATTGTTACATAGTACTACTAGCTTAATTAGGATACATCATAAACACCAATATCTAGCTAAGTAGTTAGGCTGAATATTACTCCACCTCTATGCATAAATTTGCATTCTGATGTGAAGAAGCAACTACTTATGAAGTTGGTCCTGTGGTGTATTCCTTTCTTGGAATATCCTCCCATTTCTCTCATTTCAGATAGAAGTCATGATTGAGGACATCACAATCCAAAAATATTTCTTTGCAATAGTGTTCCTAAATCCCAGACCCTTCAACTTATCAATTCTCAAACTCGTAAGTTTAGAATTATACAAGCACCTCTTACTTAGGTTTTCCCACATGGAAGTACTAAAATCACATTGAAAAAACAAGTGCTCAACATATTCTTCCTCTCTCTTGCATAGACAACACAAATTAGTGGAATAATTAAATTTACTTAGCTTATCAATTGTCTTGAGTTTACCTTTGAAGATAAGCCATAAGGTGACTACTGCTCTTGCGCTCAGATAGCTCAACCAAATGAATTCTGCCTATGGTGCATCAGGTAGGTGAGAGAATATCCATTGTTTACTTACTTTGGTGCTGAACTTCCCATCCGAACCATGCTTCTATATATACCTATCCTATTCCAAGGTGCATACCACAATCTAACTTTAGTGATCATATTACTTGGAGTAATGGATATGGGGTAGTTCTGTAACTTATCTACTGCCTCAGCTACTGTAGCCTTCAATAGTATTATTGCACTTAGTGAGCTAACTGGTTGATGATGTATTAGGGGTCCCATGGATAACAACTTATCATGCTAGAAGCTAGCAGTTCTTCCATCACCAATAAGTGTTATGAATTCATCTTTGCAGTGATTCCTCAACCTCAGAATTGCTTTGAGGGTTAAGGAGGACAACCAAGGTTCCTGCATTGCCCATATGCTTCTCCCTTTTATATAGTACTCATTAATCCACTTAGCCCAAAGAGAGTGCTTGTCCTCCATGAGTCTCCACAATCTTTGTTTGAGAAATATGAAGCTAAGTGTTTTCAAAGAATGAATGCCAATGCCCCCTTTCTTCTTAGGTATACATACATTATCCATTTCACAACTGCTCTGTAGCTTCTATTGTTGGTACCCTTCCATAGAAAGTTACTAAGTAGCTTGTCAATTATTTTTATAAATGAGGTAGGAATATGCATATGTGTTGCCCAGTAAGAACTTATGGAGGTGAGAATGGAGATGATTAGTTAGATTCTTCCAGCCCTATAGATAAATCTAGAACTCCATGCTGAAATTCTACTTTGAAGCTTATGAACCAGCATCTCATAATCTTAGCTTTTGAGTTTGTTAAGGGCAATTGGAATACCCAAATACAATAATGGAAATTGCAGGATTGGAAAACTAGTTAAGGATATAAGACAATTCTGACTTGCAACAACTCTTTTGGAGAGAAAGACTCCACTCTTATCACAGTTTACCATAAGTCCAGTGAGTTTTTGGAATATCCTCAAGGCCTTCAAAAGTGTTCCTACTGATTGGGGGTCAGCTCTATATAGTAAGATCAAGTCATCTGCAAAGCAAAGGTTGGTGAGTTGAAATTTTCTGCATATAGAGTGGTACCTAAATTGTGGAGTCCTCTGAACCAATTCCCCTATGATACTATGCAGACTTTCCATCACCAATGCAAAGATGTAGGGAGAAAGTGGGTCTCTTTGGGGTATGCCTTTGCTACTTTGAATGTATCTAGTAGGCTGTCCATTAATTAGCATGCAGTGAGAAGATGTTTGTATGCATTGCATAACCCATTTGATGAACATATTGGGAAATCCCATAGCTTGAAGCAGATTCTGTAAATAAGACCATTCATCATTATCATAGGCTTTCCTTAAGTCTACCTTTATACAATAGTTAGGTTTGCCATGTTTACTAGAATAACCAGAGATGACAGGACCTCATCCTACGTGGACTGCGAGACCTGCCGGCACTCCATGAATACCCTCTAGATCGATACATATTCCTTATCTCACTGAAGGTTATCCATGAAGCTAAGCCTTCGTAAAATATAACATGTATTTATTTAGATAACATAAGTAGTGGAGTATTGTTTTAAAAACCTTTTTAAAAATTTCGACAGCATAACGGTTGTATTTGGACTAACTAAAAATTTAAAACAACCTGCAAGGTAATTCAAAACATTTCTATATATAATCACAACTCCACTACACGCAGGACTTCAAATCCGGTCAGAAACAATTTCAATAATCATTGAATTTAAACACAACATGCATTGCTTTCAAAATATTCTTACAAGATAACGTATCCAAAAGTTATAATTACAAGACATGATACAAAAGTGTGGAATTTAAAATGCTACATGTATACAATGCTAAGGTCTCTACATAGCAGTAGCATTGGACATAGACGGCTGACCGTATTATGAAATCTTCCCTGCCTATACCTCTTTGCGTGCACCTGGGAGGTTATTTTAAAAATAAAAAACGAGTGTGAGCTAAACGAGCTCAATGAGAGTCATACGTAAACTTTTTAAAACCTTTATAAAAGTTGAACCTCCGTAAAAACAGTTTGAAAAATCTTTATGTCTGAGGAAAACATAAAATTTCCTTTGAAAACTATTACATAATATGCACTTTCTTTCTAAATCACTTATAAACTTTGCTGATTTCTTGACCATATGGTTGCCTTAGGTTTTAAGGCTACAGAGCGAAATTCTAAATCGCTTTCTCGTGCCCTCAATCTAATCATAAATGTGATACCTATAGTTATGAACTAACTCATAACAGGGCTCGCACTTAGGACAACTGATTGAGACCTTACTCGCAATAGTGTGGCATAATGTACTCTCCTAGTGTGCAGAGGGCGACTCTACTGATATACTGACTCACTTGACCCACCCAGGTTAGTGATAGATGCCCCACCGACACTGCCGTGCACACTAAGGAGTACTAAGCTGATCGGTATAAATTAGGCATATATCCTCTCGGCATACCATAGGTGAAATAAAAACATGTAGCATAAGGACTCTCCCCATCATAGCATAACTGTAGCAACAATATGTTCGTACTATACCGAATGACTTGGGCAGAGCTGACATCCAGTATCAGTGCCTTCGCTACGATATCACCCCATATTTCAGGCATACCACTGAGCGGCTACACAGTAGATACTAAAAATCTGTGTCCAAATCATGTTTACGTGCGTTATAAATTTCCATGTTCACATTCAATTCATAACATGCTACGATTGGTCTTCTAAGCCTAATCACGCTTTATAAAGCATTTACAAGGAAGATGTGTGGTTTTTCAAAGAATTCATAATACATTTCATAATTTAGTACTGTGTTTGAAAGTCTATCATGCAGTAACACACATCAACATCACATATCGTAAAAATGCTTTAAAATGACACTCACTGTTTTCGTTCTAGCGTCAACGCGCTTGTGCGTATGGTGCTTTACCTTCCTGGTATGTTGAGCAAATTCCTATAATATGACATGAGAACCATAAGTATTTTTATCCTCATGCTTTAGTTCTTATGGCATTTACTTAACCAACAGTCCATAAGGTTAACCCTCTCCATAACTTAGTCTAATTTTTTCATCATTCGACCCGAACCCTATAAATCCAAACGACTTACCTTGGGGTAAGGGTTTATGTAATAACCCGAACCCTACCCTAGTAGGAATGGTGCAATTGGGTGTGTGAAATTGCTAAATTGGACTAAGAGTAAGGTGAAATTGTTGAATTTAGCAGGTAGGAATACCTGTATAAATACAAGTGAAAATAATTGTGGGCTTTTCGTAAATTGATTAGGAAAAGAATGGGAAATTTGGACTTGGGCCTAATCCAATAAGAAGGGCCTAATATATATCTAAAAAAGTGACTTGTGCATGAATGTCTTCTTCCTTCTTGTTTGTAGCTGACGAAAATAATAAGTAAGGTAAGAAGAAGAATTTTGTGGGTTGGTGTAGAAGACTCGGTGGAAGCAAGTGTTTAAGGTACGAGTTTTGTTTTATGATAGATAATGATTTTCCACCATCTTTATTGTTGTATGAAGTTTTGATGATACTGATTTTGAAGTTTGATGATGGTGATTTTCGGTGTTTTTCGTTTGTGGTAGAAGTGGAGAAAATTAGTGTTGGAAGCTTTTGGATTGAAGATAAAGCTTGGAAATAAGGTATGGACAGTACATATTGTATGGATTGTATGGAAAATATATTTTGTGTGGATGATTTGAAAATCTATGTAAGTTGTGTTGGTTGTGTTAGACGTTTTTGTCTGATTTTTCGTTAAACCAGAGAAGTAGTTGTTCTGATGATCATGTGGTTTGAGTGTTTGTGTATGGAAGGTTTAGATTGTTTAGTCTGTGGGCGAAATAAGGAAGGTAATAAGTGTTTGATCAATAATAGTGTGGTGTTTGCGTTGAAGAATCTGGAAGGGTTTGTTTTGGAGAAGACGAACTTTGTTCTTCTGAATGAGGAGTCCACGCTTGTGGTTTTGGCGCCACGATCGTGAGACTTAAATATCTGTGTACGATTGTGGAATGCAAGTCACGATAGTGGAATGCGTAATCACGCCCGTAGGAGTTTGCCACGTTCGTGAGTTGAGAAGTCACGATCATGGAATTGAAGCCACGATTGTGGAATTGGGCGAATCTCTGAAGACACGATCGTGTTAATCACCAGATCGTGAAGACACGATCATTAATTATTTTGGGTTGATAATTTTTATAAAGATAGTATTGTTTGGAGGTTTTTTTTTTCATTTTTCTGCTTGTTTGTTTGTTTGTTAATGTGGGTCATTTGGAAACAGTCTCTCTATTAGTTAAGAGTAAGGCTGTGTACTATTAGATCTCCCTAGACTCTGCTTAACGGCGAAATTTCTACTGGGTGGTGTTGCTGCTGTTGTTATAAAAAATATAATTTAAAAAATTATATATGAATGTGGAGATAATATCAACGTTTTTATAGGAAGGGGGGCTATCAACATGTTTTTACTTTTTTCATTAAAAAAATTTATCAAATATTTATACATCCACATATAAACTAATATTTTATTTTTTAAAATCAAAGTACTCTAAAATCCTATACCAAAAGTACCCTAAAATATTAATACAAAAACTTGTGTTCCAGTTTTTATATTCCTAGATGTCAATGTCATTCAGGTAACCATAAACAATATCTTTTTATGATAGTTTCATTTATTTATCATAGAAAAGATAAAAGAATAACAATTACAGAAGCTTAGAAGGACTAGAACTTGAGGAATTTCCATGCAGAGTTAACTAACAAATACAGAAGGCATGATGTCAAATCCAAGTTAATCATTTACACGATGAATCCAACTCAAAATCAGTAAATCCTAAAAACTGTTTGAATGTACACTTCATGTCAGAAAATTTAAAAAAATAATAATTAAATAACATTATAGGCTATATATATTATTACCATAAAACAACGTACAAGTTATTCGATCGGCACATAAACATCAATTCTAGAACCCTAGAAGTATAAAATAATGATATATCATTGGCTTGTCTCAATCTGATCCGTCTTATAACAGTTTACTCTGTCTAACGACAAAACAAAACAAAAAAAAGGAAAGAACATAAAAGGAGAAAGGCTCCATTCCATTCGACTGGGCTCTGTAATTTATTAATTGTACTGTCTTTTTCAAATCCTTCTCTTTCCCCTCATACATTATATTTATAAATTCAAATGCCCTCTTGCACAAACAAAAGCTTCTCATTTCCATTTATGTGCTTTTGCCATTGCCATTGCCCTTGCCTATTGAAGTGAAGCTCAACCTGTAAGCACAAGTAGAAGTCAAGTTTCAGTAGCTGCCTCACAAAGCCACAAAATAGAAAAGGTGGCCAATTCTTAAAATGAAATGCCTCCACTTGCTGTAAATGAAAGCATTTTAAAACTTAAGGGGCCACCTCTACAAAATAATTTTTTTTTGTAATTTTAAGTTTTTTTTAAATAAAAACAAATTTCTATTTAATTATTAATATCAATGTAATTATATTTTTATTAATGATAATAATTACAATAAAAATAAATATTTTTAATTAATTAAATTTATTTTAACATCTTATATTTAAAACTATTTATAAAATTATTTTATTTTATTAAAACAAATAATTTAATAAATTTTATTATAAGATAATATTTATTTTAAATATATTTTAATTATTAAACTAACTTTTATTTGAAATTTATATATTTTGAAAATAAATTAAATTTTGTTATATTTATCAATAATTTTTAATTTAATTTTTTAATTACAAAAATTAAATAAATTAAATCATTTTATATTTTTTATTGATAGTTCATTTTAATTAAACATATAATAATAAATTAAATTATTCATAATCCTTCACATTATAAAAAAAAATTAAAAACCATTTTTTATAATTTCCATAAATTTTGAAAATTAAGATAAAACCAAAACTAAATTCAGACAAACAAATTTTTTATTGAATTTGAAAACAAAAATAAAAAATAAAAAAATAGAAACAAACTGGCCCTAAATTTCTAACAGATATGTTTAGCTTTCAATTTTTACTCGTCAATTTGTTTTTCTTCACAAATTCAAACTTTTGTTTACCTGATAAGCGGCTTCCTTTGTGTTACAGGAGCAACAGCAGAGCTTACAGGTGCCGCAAGTTCAGCAGCCTTTAATACAACAAACAGAAAATAAAAATGTAATAGTTAGTTGAAATTCCGTCACTGACATCTTAATAAGGGAAATAAATTCAGTATGAATTAGAAAAGAAATAAAAAACAGAATTAATAAACAGCATCATTAAGATTACAAGGACAATACTTCATAAACAATGAGGGTTATGTACACATTCTAACACGATTATAGATAAATCATTCCTAGTTTGACATGATGCCTCGCTGGAAATGGTGACCACTGATCATTGATATGGTAGCTGAATTATCTCAACAAGCTCTACAGTAACTAATAACCAAAATGGCAATGGTAAAAACTAACATAAATCACTCAAAGGATAAGAAGGGAAATGATAATGATAAGCTGCTATAAGTAAAAGCATGTTACTCAACGAAGAGAAGAATTACAAAAAGAAAGAGAGAACTGATGCATGAATCAGGAGATCTCAAATTTAAAGACATGTATTCAAGTAATACCTCCAGCTCCTCCAAGCCTCTATTAGCATCAATAGGAATGGATGTATTAACTACATCAATGGAAGTTGTCTGTGGAGCTACAGTAGAATCTATCAGAGATGACACCACCTTGCTTGCAGCTAAAGTTTCCATCGGGCTGCCTTTTGCAGTTTCGTCAGAAGGCTGGACCTGACTCTTATAATCAAAATCATATTCAAGTTCATCAAGTTCTTGTTGTGTTGCTTGGTGAGAAACATAAGGAGCAGACACTATTTTCTCAAAGGCCAACTTTTCAGCCTCTTTAGAGGTTGATGTATCATTATTTGAACATGAAACTTTGCTGGGTGACCCATTAGACTTCACATTTTCTGAGGGAATGCAAGCTAAACTTTTGGGATTATTGAAATCATCTACCACATTATTCTCTGCCTTTGTTCCACTTAATTCACCTAGAGCAACTGCACTTTCATGATCACCTCCAATACAAGAACCACCATTGCCAACAGATGGGCTTCCCTGATCTCCAGTTGGAGCAAGTATAGCGTCAAAGCACTTGTTTCTCAAGGAACCCTCCACATTGCCATCAATCCGGCGCTTCTTCCTGCCTTCATCAGATCCATCTGAAGCTGCTTTGCTTTCAAATGACTTGTCTGAATTGGTAGAAAGCTTGGCTTCTAAACTACGTTTAATATCCCATGTTGTTTTAAATAGTCGAGAAGGACGAGCCCCACCAGGAAAAACAAAGCTTGGTATATTCCTCCTCTTGACATGAGTTACATTTATAAACATTCCAGGCTTCCAAAATGTGTACATGTTGACAGTGTGTTTAAATTCCTCAACAGTTAATCTTATATCAAACTGTTCGCCTTCATTTACAGGGACTCCCTGTTTACGTTGCAACCCCATGAAGTATGAGCAGTGTAAAGAATTTGATTTGTCACTAAATTCGCCTGGGTGTGGATGACACTGAAGCATATTGTAAGTATGCCTCTCAATCTGGATAACCCATATGCATGGAAAAAATTAACATAAAAATTGTCAAGGAAAGAGATGCAACAAGAGAGGGAGAGAGAGAGAGAGTCCAAGAATCAAAGGAAAGAAGTTATAGTCATCACCTTCAATGTAAGAGTGCGCAATCGAGATTCAACCCAGCCTTTCCACTGTCTTAAATCATCTTCATTTTCTGCACTGATATCTATCTGCAAATAATTCTTGTATGCTTCAAAAAAGGAAAAAAGCTCAAATAGGGTATTCCAATCAGCCTTGTTTGCCTCCATGGCCTGCAACCAGTAGGAAACACTTAATAAATACAAAGATAAGGATGACAACAACGATGACAGACTCTAAGATGTTTATGCTTAGACAAGCCATCACAAAACACGGTAATTCTATTGAGGGTTTGAAGATGCAGCGTAAGCAAGGAAAGGAAAATAAATTGATTTACCAATTATTTGGCAGCTCTATACAGATGTATAGCTTCTCAGTCTGTCTAATGTAGCTCTACATATCAGTGTTCACAGCAATCACTTATCAAACTTAGTTGAAGCACTACATAAACATGTAAGCAGTTGCATACAAAATCATCTTATTTCATTAGGTGATTGATGTTTTGGCAGTCATGTGAAAATTACGAAGTAGGAAATCACACCCAAATTGTGATTATGATGAATAACTAAGATGAAAGTTCCTTAGTGTCACCTCATAACCTAAAATGTATTTTTTTATGTGAGATCAGATAACACACAGCGGCATACCTCGCAGATTTCATTCCCCCTCTGAAATTCTTCCAACATTATTCGCAAAGTGCTTGAGGACACATTGTAGCTAGAATTCATAGATGGATAAGCAGGAGTAATTATAGGCATCAAGTGAAACCTGTCCTTTGGATATCTTCTAGGATCCCAAACTTGAAGACCAAGGGATCCTTCTTCAATTATACAGAGCATAACTGGGTTTGGCCATCGCCACTGTGTATACACCCTAAAGAATCGAGAAACTAACATATTAGGAAGAGCATTGGGATATAGTTGGCATATGCGAGCAACAAGCAAGGCCCAATTTATACCACCAAGAAATCCTGACACCTGCAGATTGGAGGGCAACAAATGATTGGTAAACATAAAGAAAGAAATTGTGGAAAGCATATAACATAGAATTAAATGTCAAAGAAACGTCTAATACATTGGAATAAACACCACGTCGCTTGGCCCAAAATCTCATACATCTCAATGTTGTGCGAAAGTTCTGAATTTCAAAATAAGGAAAGAATTAGAAGAAATTTCTTGACCAAGTTTGTGAACTAGAAGGCAGAAAATGAATGGATACAATGAAGAGTTCCACCGACCTGAATATTTGGTACCAAACGTAAAATCTGGTCAGTAACTCTGCAACCATTGAGACTGCGAACAGTTTGTTCATCAGTGTTCTGAAGAATTGAGTCTTGTGAAATATCTAAATCCTGTATAACACCATTGGAGTTAAAACCCAAATATGACAAGTTTTCTATGAGTTCTATATGACATATAGCATGTGCTTTATGTTACTGAAAGAAGCTTATTATCAACCTGTAAAAGTCAATATGCAAAGGTCCACCACATGAATACCATAATAAATAGTAAGCATACTTTTGAATAGTTCAAACATTTAGGTCTAAAACAACATACATTTCACTAAGCATGCACCTGAAATGACAACAAAGCCTATAACTGAGCCATGCATGTTCCACCTTCTAATTTCCTCCTTTATATTGCTTCCTTCAGCGTTTTTTTCCATCTAGTGATCTAATAGACAGCTAAACAACTCCATTCCTCCTGTGAAAACACTTTATCCAAAATCCTTTTTTCTTAAAAGTCAGTTCTCTCTTCATTCACCATCAGTTTTTTCAACTTCAAATTTTTTATAGAAACAATCTACTCTTTTCTCTTTATTCAAATAATTTCACATCACTTCATACCCAAACCTTTTGGTACTTCAAAATATTGTTATGAAGTGAGTAATAACCCTTAAACCAAAACCCCAGGCCACCATCATTTTTACTTCCATAACAACACATCCTATCCAGGTCAAAACAAGGAAAAGGACTGAATATGATGTTAAAATAAAGGAAGAATAACAAGCACATTGAGATAATGATCCAGTAACTGGAGGCCTTCTACATGGCTTATGGACAATGTGGGGTTACCATAAGTCAACTATCAAGACAAATGAAAAAGGAAAGCACATAGATTTAAGCCCAATGACATAAATGCCAATCAATTTCATGTCACTTCACACCACAATTTACTGGTTCCTTTCACCTCAAACCTAAACCTTAAGCCACCCAAATTTCTACTCTGGCTTCCCATCCTATCCAGGTAAAACATGGAAAAGGCCTAGACTAACAAGAAGCAGACTGAAAATTTTAGTTCACTCATTTGCAGTAAACAAGTAACTAGTAATCACTACATGAGGCATACCAAAATAAAACCTAAAACCACATAAATATCATGAAAGCAAAACAAAGAGAGAGCATTTTTCATAAAAACTGCCACGCAAGAATTTCAGCATGTGGATTTTACAGAAGATTCTTACTTCGGGAATCACCCAAAGAGACAATTTGGCATAAAGAAGGTCTATGGAAACTCCTTTAAATTTGAATCCCATAACTGGAACGTGCGCATCAGGAACAGGATGCAACTCTGTCACTTCAGGCATCTCTAACAGCATTCTGTGTAGCACACCAAAAAAATCTTCCTGCAGTGGTGACAAGAATTATCTTTTGAATTTATTAAACAAATATAACTAAAATTAAGGAAAAATGATTGCATCACAAATAGGGCAGAGTTGATCGCACTTCTCTGGTTGCATGTCTAGGTCCCACACAGAGCGTGTCTATGTCTGCACCAGGGCCATGCACCTAGAAGGTGAAGGAAGAAAAATATAAATAATATCATCAACCTGAACAGAAACAGTTCTATGAAGTAAAATAGTAACTTCATAATATTCGGGCATTATTAACCTGGTCGTACCAACATGGATTGTTTGGCATATTGGTTTCATTTTGCACAAACAAAGAGACTAATATATATGAAAATCATTAATAAAAACATAAAAATGAAGCACTAAAGATGCACACTTTATGTCAATAATATTGGCTTTTAACCTCTCTGAAATTGAAATTTCTTTTGTAACAAGAAACTGACACAACTAAATTACCAATGCAAAAAATGAACTCCTAACAGAGTTCTGCCCCATCCCTCATTGGCGACAAAGTCAAAGGATAAAGGTGGAAAAATACCAGTGTTCACCTATGTAAACATGAAGCTGATAAGTCATCAACATGCAAACAAATATCTCTACTTTGAGCATTTAATTATGCTGCACAACAGCACAGCAGGAGCAATTAATCTTTGTCCTTGTTTCCAAGGTGTTTTTCTTTGATCTCATTCTACAAGTACACTACTTCATAAGCAGACCAACAGAAAACAAGTGTTTAACCATCAGCAACACATGATTGCAAGGAAAAATTAAACAAAATTATAATGTCATAGATCAGATCAAACATTAAAAACGATATTAAAGAATATCATACCCCTAAACGATAAGAACCAAAGGTGAAAATCTTAGCATTTGCTTCTTGCACCAATTGCTCATTCAATCCTTTTGAACGGCTAATGACTTTGACCCAATTCTTCACAATCTGTGCCATTTCAATCACCAAGAGGTAACACTTTACCAACACAGAATCAAAAAGTCAAAGAAAAATCCAAAACAGAGACAAAGATATTAATTCTATAATCAGAAAACAAACACAGGATCAAGAAGTCATGGAAGATACAAAACAGAGACAAAGATATTACTTCTAGTCAGAAAATAAACAAACACAGAATCAAACAGTCATAAAAATCCAAAACAGAGACAAAGATTTTATTTCTAGTCAGAAAACAAACTAGCACAATAAATACTTCATTATGGAAACTATTCTCAACCTGGTCTAGTCTTCCCAAGACTTCCTCTCTAGAAACGGCTTCTTCCTGACTCTCATACAATCCCACTGCCCGCAAGCACTGATAATGCCCACAGACACAAAATCAGCATATAGAGAAGTAATACAAGAGATATGTAACGAACCTAAATGTATTTAACAAACCAAAATACATGATTACACCTTTTCAAGTTCATGGGTCTTCACCACATCGTACTCTGTTGGTCCACCCAATGAAATGGGTTCTGTAATGCCTAGTCGCTGTTGCTGCTGTTGCCCATTATTCCGATTGCCTGATCCAGGGCTCCCCATTGTATTTTAATGTCAAAGAATTTGTTTTCTTATTATTTATTTCCTTTAATGATTTTTCTCTTTTTTCCTTTTTTCTCTTTTTTTTTTTTTTTGAATATGTGGATATCAATAGCAATTATTAAGAGGAAATTCCACTGAAACCTCTTCAAAAATAAAAAAGCATGATAAAAAAAGAAATAACATGTTAATTGTACAGTACTTGGTTGAAGATAACTACAACAATCACTTGGTACCTCAACAAGTCACCCCAAACAACCACTAAGACGATAGAAAAAAGAAAGAAAATGCAACTTTGCAAATCAGTTTGGAAACTACAGAACAAAGAGCACCAGTATAGGGCCACTCACAGTCTCCAAACCTAATGAGAAAGGAACTCTAACCCTAGATTCAGCATAAAGCAACTATAAAATAATTCAAGGACAGAGATTCTGTGAGGTGATGGCGAAAAGCCTCTTCCTTTCAAGACTTCATCTTAAACTCCTTAAACCGTGTAGGGTCAACGATCAATTAACAGTTTTGAATCTCCAGAAAGGACCCTGCAAAAAACAACAATTCTAGCTGAACAAGGATCTGACTTAAGTGTACTAAGTAATAATTTCAATCCAATCTACATGAAGCAGGTCAGAAAGTTGATAAACAACCAACCCAACGATCTGACAATAAGAATCCAATCAAATCCAACATGACAAACTAGATCAAACTGAAGCAGATTGAGGGGAATAATTCATTGCAAGCATTTTATCTTTACAGTTGAACAACAAATTCAGGTAGTTTCAAACCCTGAAACATCTTTATCAGTTTGACTTACCCAAACCCTTTTTTTCCCAATTAACTCGTATGCTCCTCCATCTGAAATTGTCAAAGAATTTAAACAGGACTTTAGATAGCAATACACATATTCTGCACAGAGATATTTGATTGATCAATCACTAAACGAAACATAGTAGCGAGCAGGATCAAGTGAAAATTTCCAAATATTAAAAACAAACTAGCAAAACACAGGAATGTCAAACCATCTCCCAAGAACTTATTACGAATTTAATAACATTATCAATGAAAGCACAATGAAAACATGAACTGTTGAAAACATTTTCCAAAGATCAGAACTTTTTTCCCTTAACTAAACAATCAAAGATCTTTGCAGCCTAGAAAATTCAATTTGAATCAATTTCAAAAGCCAGAGCATATAATAAAAAGAAGAACAGCACAGATTCAATCAAAAATCAACAATGAAAGAGATGGAATGAACGAAAACAGAGACATATAGAGAGACACAGAAACTCTCCACCTTCAGGTCCGTTGAGAACGGCAAACTTTGGAATCAAAAATCGACGACGAACAAAAGCTTTGAAGAGAATGGAATGACGTCGAGAGCGATGAGTGATGCTTTGGAGATGACGACGATGATGGAGCGTAGAATTAGGGATTCTTCTTGCTATATAACGCTTTTGTGGGCGACGTCGTTTCCAAACATAGTCGCTTTTGTTTTTTCGTGTCCTTTTCAGAAAAGCATTTGATAAGTTCTCACTTCATTGTGAAATTTCATTAATTCAGCACTTCACAGCATTAATTAATCATGTTCGAATAGGCTTATTTACATGAGTAAATTGTGACGCTTATTAACTAGATATAATATAATTAATATAAATTATAAGTTATATTAAATGACCGTTTAGTTTTATTTGGTTTTTAGTTTTTATTTTTAAAATAAAAATAAATTGTGATTATTAATGTTAATGTAGTTATATTTTTATTATTGATAATTATATATCAAATCAAATTTAAAAATAAATTAAATTTGTTTATTTATTTATATAATTATTAATAAATT
>JANIMX020000193.1:3000933-3018197 GCA_024582655.2 Erythroxylum kunthianum | reverse complement strand
CCAAGGAGATTTGCAGTGCCTTTAGATATGTAAGGTGGTGGCACATTCAATACATGGTTTATTCTAACACCATTGCCACGAAACCCTCCATAGTTCTTCTTCAATGGAGGCTTCTGAGCTATGGAATCCATATAAGCAGATGATGACGAAGTTGAGACAGATTTTGCCATGCAATTTGACTGAAGCTTCTGTGTGTTATGCTTTTGACAATCTTTTATAGAAATTTTCTTTGGATTTGGGACTGAACCTGTAGAATTGCTTCGAGACAGAAGCGGCAATGACCATATTAAGCTTCTCTTAATATCACAGTTGAGACTAGTGCTTCTCTTGAATCCCCAAAAAGACTTGGACGGAGGCTTTTCCTCCATTTCAGAGTTCAAAACCATTACCTCGTCAGAACTCTCCTCTCTCTTTGGATCCTCTGTAGTGAGAGGACGTGGGAGTGGAGGAGGACAATCCATTCTTGAGGGTTCATCTCTTTGCCGTTGCTGATCAGAATCAATGGTTCTTCCATGAAGTTGAAGTGGAAGGATCATGCCATCTGCAAAGAGCTCGTCTGCCAAGGAAGGTTCATGATCTAAGCTACTACAAATGCTGAACTCAAAATCATAACTTGAGTCGTCTCCCCGAGATTCCCGTTTCGTTGATAAGTCATCTTCTGGGCTAAGATCATTGGAAAAGGATATTCTAGGACTTGTTTCTGAGCACATCTTGGTGATCCCAGTTTCAGTTTCTCGGTTGAAGAACAAAGAAAATGGCATCAAGAGCAGATCAAGTAATCAAGAAACTTGAAAGATTGTATAACAATTCAGGAGTCAATTAAAAGAAGAGAAAAGGGTGGTGGTAGAAAGATTCAAAGATGATGGGCTAGGAAGAACGTAATTTCTGACTTGAATATTGACAAAGGATAGTTTGGACCAACTAGGAATGAAAAAGGAGATGTACAGAGAATTGTGAAAAGAACACCAAGGACCAGAGTGGATCAAAGAAAAGAACACAGCTTACTTTCCCGTGTGAGTGATTCTAAGAAAATTATAAGGGTCAGAGTCAGAATGTTGTACTCTGAATTGGAGCAGACTGCAGAACAAAGTTGTCTGCCACTGTTAAAAGAAAGAAAAAGCAGATATGTTGGAGAGACATAATAGACATAGGACTGCGAAAAACATAATATACTATTTAATGGAAAAAACTTTTCGAAAAATCAAAGAAGATGAGAAAACCATGGCCACATGTGAGAGAATTGGTTTCCTTCTGTGTGAGGCGAAGGAATAAATGCACACAAGTAGTTGGGACCTGAAGGAATGGAATGTTGAAAGGATTCCAAGAAACCTTCAAAATGTATTAAATTGGTGGTGAGACAAAGGTGTTTTCACAAACCATATAATCGACATTTGGGCTACCTTTACAACATCTGACACCATCCTTTATTTTTCTGATTATGCAACATTTCTTGGTCTATGCCTAAATATATTTGCAATCCAAAGTTCTTAATAATGCTTCCTTCACCCAAATTTGGTAGGAGGCCTTTGTGTTTTCGTGCATTGTGCTCCACACATTACAAATTCTTGACAATCTTGTGGGGCAGAAACAGGACACAACAATCGACTTTTGGCATTTTCCTAGCTTAGGCGACCTCTTTTCTTCGCCTATTGCCTACATTCAAATCATGCTTAGCTTGGAAACAAACTAAAAAAGCTACTTTTCATCCTAAAAATTTGACCTACTCATTCAATTAGTTTATTATATTATTCCCCTAAAGTAGTTTCTTTTCTTAAATCTCGTCTTTCTTAAACCCCTTGATCCTCTCAGAATTAGAGCAATTCTGACGCAAAGGAAACTGTAGACTGGAACTTGATGTGGCTCTGATACTGGGGTTGCTTAGAACTTGAGCTTCTTTGGCACACGAATTGCCTTCTTTAACAATCTAAAGTTGATGTCTTCTGTTGACAAGACTTTTCCTAAAACAACTCTCAAAAAATGAAATATATTGGGCAGTGTGATCACTTTCTGAAACAACAGGAGGACTGAGCAACAGTCTGAAGACTGTTTTGTGATTAACATCTTACAGATATTTGAAGAGCTGCCCCCACAGACTGAAGTACAGAGACATGTAGAGGAGTAAACACAGGGTGAATTAGGACCAGAAAACATCATACCTGTATCAATAATTCTCTTACATTATTTTGAAGTAGACCACTAAGGACTCCAGGAAATTGGGTCCCAGATATCTCTAAAGCTATCTATATTTGTTAGGTTAGGTGTTATTATATCCTTAAAACTATATACAAAAAATAAAAATAAAAATTCTATTTCTAATTTGATTATGATATTTGCAAAATAGGAATTAAATATCTTGAAATTTTTAATATTTTTATTAATTTTGAAGAGAACACTCAACTGAAAGCCCTCATCGGTTCCTGATTATTGAAACATCTTTTAATGAAACCCACCAACCTACACATGACATGATAAAGGTATATGTCAATTGTGCCTCATCATCTTCAAGATATCTCCGGTCCAAATGTATCTCCACATCAATGTTGACTCGTCTCTCTGTCCTTTGTTGTTCTGATATTTCTTAAGCCTAGCTAGTACAAAAGGAACTTAGTTGAGAAAATAATTACTATGCACTTTCTTTGTATCCATATTAAATAAGTAATGGAGATACTATGACATACCCTCCCCTGTTGAATCTTTGTCTGCTTTTAACGTTTTGAAAATACGTATTGACTTGTTTATAGTTTCTCTGGTTGACTTTTAAGATTAATTTTGGTTATAAGAAGATTAAAAAAAAACACACGAAACCCTTGTGTATCGTGGAAATGTCAATCCAAAGATTCATGTTCGTCTTGTTTGATCGATAATGGATTGAAGAAAAGGGTAATAATGGATCAATTCAAAGTTCAAACCAAGTCCATGGTGGTGAGTCAATTTTCATTAATTTTTATAGTTTATCGTATGGATGATTGACCATTTTCAACAACCATCAAAGGCTTTTTACGTGGGTTGAAAGGAAAGAAAATCTAAGAGACACCAAGTCTTGGAGTTGGTGGGAAAATTATGTGACATGGGAGGTAGGTCAGGATTACCAATCAGATTTTTTACTCGCCATGTGGGCAATCTGTCCTGGTCCGATTCCACCAAGTTAAACCCAAAACCAAATTCCAACTTTCATGCCAGCTTAAATTTTCGAATCCTCTGCTATTCTTCCCCAGGATGCAGTACTACGAGTTCTCAGACATTTTGAAAATTGGTAATAGGATATAAGCTTATTAGGCGAACTGTTTTTTTCCAACACTTATGATATTATTTAGTAAGGGACCTTGTACGATACCTTTTATTAATTAGGAATAAGAATGTGTACTACTAAATTTTTTTAAACCCTGCACAAGTGTTGTTGTTGTTTGATTGATAAAAGTTAAAAAATAAAATTTAGCTCTTAACCATTAAACATATTTGACATATATTGTTAGAATATAGTATCCTAGCATATGTAGTTAATATAATATTTATTTATAAAGTTGGACAAGTTTTGGGATTTATATTCACCGAATACTTACTTGCCCCTATTCTATACCTGCTTATGACTCTCCTTGACCTTGCACAAACTAGTCCTTGGAATGAGAACCAACCACATATAAATTAAATTGTAGGGTAGGGGATAGGGGGTGTCCCACTTTTGTGTCATCAGCAATGAACTTGATTGATTGATTGCTACTACGTCGTGGGCTTGGGTGGTGGTTGTGGTCATCACCAAAACAGGTACCATCACTACCAGAAGCTCTCGTCACCCTTTAGATGCTTTGCCCTTGCCCCAACTGTGTTTCTACTCTTTTCCTCTTCCCAAAGGAGCT
Source organism: Erythroxylum kunthianum (assembly GCA_024582655.2). NCBI lineage: Eukaryota > Viridiplantae > Streptophyta > Magnoliopsida > Malpighiales > Erythroxylaceae > Erythroxylum > Erythroxylum kunthianum. Next base: position 3,014,343 of record JANIMX020000193.1, on the reverse strand, counting down.
TAGATGCTTAGGTGCAGTGATCCAAAGGATGGCTTTTATAGACAAAGGAATCGGTTTCTGATAAACGGAATATTATGACCTACCCACCACTGATTCTGTGGAGCTGTTAGTTAAACTTTTGTTACAGCAAGCAAGCCATGGACATCTCACGTGACCTGGATTTTTGGGATTTTAGAAAGTAAAATTTTAAAAAATATCCTCAACACATCACCGAATTGATTTTGGTACAGATCTGCCAATGGGAAAACCAACCCGCAATTTCCCACTTCAGTCTTCATACAAGCAAGTTCATTTTACATTTCAAATACGAGTACATTGAATTGCCTTGGTATAAACAATTGCATTGTAAAAATTGTACACATTCATTTGGCAAAAAATCGATATCATCGAAGATCAATGACGTCAAAATTTAGTTTGGGATTCATATACACATCTGTACATGCCTTGTAAATGGGTCCACCATCCGGAGGTTGATTATGAGAATGGAATCCACGCTGCTGGCAATGTCTTATAATTGACATGCCTCCCGGAGTTGTCAACCGAAAAATCCCATGTGTTCTGCACAGTTGTAAATTGATTAGTTTCATACCTTTATATTGAAAAGTCGAAACTCATTGAGAGAACAAAACATACTTGGTTGTATCTTTTGGTGCCATGACAATTGCAACTGCTTCTGGCAACATAATCTGAACAACGATCAACAATTATGTGTAAATGGTTTAATAATACAAAAGCTACTCTTGCATTGTTAACTCCAATTATATTGCTTTGATGTCACTTAAAACTGAAATCTTAATTCACAATTAACTCCAAAAGAATTTCAAATCTTCATGTGAGCATAAAATTTTACATATGTATTTTAATTAGGAGTAAGGCTGCATACTACCGGACCTCTCCAAATCCCGCACAGGAGCGAGATTCTTACTGGATGTTCTTGTTGTTGTAGTAATAGTAGTTAGGGATAAGATTGTCTACTATTGTACCTCCCCAAACCTCGCGTATTAGCGAGATTTCTGCCGAGTGTTATTGTTGTTGTTATTTTAGTTAAAACATCCAAAACTAATATACATACATAAAAATTTTATGCCCACCTGAAGAGTTGTGCTAATTTCTGTGCAAATAAGTTGGTAACTTTTTCTGTCAGCTCCAAGTTATGCTGGAAATATCATTATCCATTAGTACTGACCATCTTTTCTTTTAGTCGTTTAGATGTTACGTATTAATAATAGTAATGCTATATTGATAGATAATCGGTTAAATATACCAACATTTTTGTAGTTTCATGAATTCCATTCCACCAAAATATTTTGTACTTTAATAACCTATGAGAAACCCGTTGTTTTATGAACAGTTTAAAATAATTCTTTTATTAATTTCTGCTTTTTATAACACAAAGGAGTGATTATATTAACAAACTGTAAAGAGATATGTACCAAACAAATTAATTATTTTATTAAATATATAATAATTAAAAAATTAACAACATATTTATCAATTCAATATGCTAATAAATTAAATCCTTCTTTGAATTTATATTTATTATATAATAATACTAATAAATATTATAAAAAAATATATTTTATTTAATAAAGATTCAACAAATAATTAACCTTATTTGTTAACATTATTACATAATAAAATAAATTTTAATGAAAGACCTAATTTTACTCTAATTAAATTAATTAATATATTATTATTTACTAATAGAACATAATATATTAATATATTATAATAATTACTAATTAACAAAATTAACATTACATATTAATTTTTTTATATTTTTATATAACTAATAAAAAATAAATCAATATGTCCGACATATACCCACATGTGATTTATTATCCCAATCACTTTTTATGACGTGATTATCCACATGTATGCTAATCAAATGTATGTCTTAAAAATATCATGTCAGCAAAAATTAACAAGACTCATTCCGAACTTTTTATAAAACAAATGGACATCCCACAAGATTTTTAAAGCACGTGAAATTTTGGTAGAATTTATAAACTATAGGGAAGGATGGTTTTATCCATAAGCAATTAATTAATTTCATGTAAGCAAAAAGGGGTTGCCTTTACATCTATTTCACCTTGTGTTAATCTTGTGGGTTTTATGACATTCATGTTTGCTTCAGTAGTTGTAAAGTGATTCAAGTCATATTAGCCTACTCCTTGTACACTCAGGACAGCTAAAGTATTTTCTGCAGTTAGGATAGAAGGAACTGATCTGTCCTCTTGTTCCACCTAAGTTGCCAATAGTGTACGAGAGCTCACCCCAAGGAAAGCAAAAAATTGGCATCAATTGATAAGCCTACGATATGATTCCAAACATAACTCCTAAAACAACCATTTAATGTTACTAGACTAGAAAGACGAATTTTACATTAAGAATATGACATCATGTGCAAGAAGTATCAAATTTAAAATAGCAATAAGAATCACTCACCTGATATGAGTAATGGGTGTGAACATCAATCGAAGACATGAAACAAGATTGTGTAGGATGTGTCTGGAATTTGCAACATTAGGGTAAAGTGAATTGTTAGAATTATAACAATAATCAAAACTTAAATCCAAGTACTTTTAACATTATAACTTTTCCAATTAGATCCATTTAGAAGACACAACCACTCGTAAAAATATAGGACCCCAGTTTGATTTGTGCATAATTGTTGAAAATGCATGTTCACAGTTCACCAGAGAACGTTACACAGAAGATGCGACCAAAGGAAAACTGGAACAAACAAATTTCTAGTGTCAGACACCTTAACGGTGCGTGAATGAATACCAAAGATTTGATTATTTTCAAGAGAATGTTACAATAATTGTGGCATGCAACAGATATCATAGCCTGAAGACTTCTTGCCTACAATCATCAAATGTTAAATTCTTGAATTCTTTCCCCTGCATAACCTTACACAGGGGATGATTTAACTATCATCAAATTCAACAGCTGATCTTGCGCTCAACAACAAAAATAGCTGTTGGCTCATAAATCAAGGAGAGAAAGGGAAGCATGAATCTTCCATCTAGATTTCCAGCAGAAGAAGACTGATGTTATAACAAACATAAAGTAATTTCAATAATGATAAGCATAAATGGAAGAGTTATAAGTCAACGTGCACCAAGAAACACTTTTAACCAAAATCAACAGAGCTATTTACATTTTACAAGTTCAACTCAGATGCATTTGGGCAAGAGCAGCTGAAAGAAAAATAGCAATGAGCGATGAGGTGGAGAAACCCCAAAAGGAAAACAAGGCAAGAGAAGTTAGGCTACACAGAACAACCGGCTGAAAGAACAGTAAATGATCGAGAAAGAAATGAACTCACATGAATCCATCCCAGAGGGAAAAGCGATCGCTTATCCTGAATTTCAAATATTTCTTCTTCATTAGTGGTCTGGCACTGAGAACAATAAATGCATTTACATCAGGGAAAATTGCAGTGAAAGGAAAATCACAAGAATTCTGTTCACTGCAATAAAGTAACTGTCATACCGAATCTGACGTTGATTCTTGCTTCGGAATGATAAGAGCTGTAACATAGAACTTCCTGTTTTTCTGAAAAGCGGAAAAATACAAACAATTCGTACTAATGCAATGTGACAAATACATGCATTCATCTTTAGGTACAAGCACTTACAAGTGAACCAGCCAGGACCCCACAAGTTTCTAAATTTCTGTCAGTATTTGATTTTGCCAGCTTCATGAAATTGTCCATCATTGTTGTTGACTACAAATATAAACTTAGTCAGTAGCAACACACAGAAGTTTATGCACCCTATCCATAAAGTTTTTGCATACATCAGAATTCAAAGAGAGATCACATTCATCAGACAATATAAAATAACTCTTGCATAGAAGATCGACTTTCTCCATTCACCAAGGATAGTGAAGTTCTGACAATTTGAACAACCAAAGTAAAGAGGTAGTGGAAAATAGGGCAGCCTAGAATTAAAAAAAGGAGCAACAAAGGCAATTGGGATTTTGAAAAAATGTCTTCTCAGAAAGAATACTGAAAAACAGCTAAATTCATTGAGATATCAACTATGATAATCATAAGGTAAAATCGTTGTGGAACTCACAATGTGCAATTGCAGGGGAGATTCAGAACGAATAGAATCAGTAGGTAAGGAAATATCCATCTTCTGCTCTGCCTCAGCCACTTGAGAAGTTATCGCAGGGATCAAATCTTGGACTTCTGCAAGTACAGCTGAAGGAGAAGGTTGCCTGATAATATCTGTCTGAACAGGGGTTTCTGCTGTTTCAAATGATATCATGTCAAATGATTCCTCAGAATGGTGTCTCTGATCGTCATCACTCAAAGTAAGACTTGATTCTAAACTAGATATTTCAGGTTCTGAGTTGCTACAGTCTGATTTTACTGGAACTTCATTTTCTGCAGACCGCTGTAGATTGCCAGGTTCTGAATTAGCCGAGTCTTTCTGGACTGTAACTTTATTTTCCACAGTTTGCAATAGCCTGTTTCATGTAAGGGCCATCCAATGATATAATTCGAAAACCAGAAAGACAATAACAATCTAGATAACATCAAGCACAGAAGATTTATTTGAAATTCGGAACTTTAGACAGAATGAATTTTGTGCAATCACGTGATGGCTCAAGAAGATTATTGCCATTATTTTGATTTGTCCAACCAGAAAAATATTAGAGAAAAGGAGGACCATAAAGTACAAGCAAAATCTGAATAGGAATCTAACCTTGGGATTTCAACAGGAGTCAGGTCTATGTTTTTTGGATATTGCACCTGCACTTACATGAGAAAAGTTGCCCCGAATTTTAGAAATCAAAGACCAGAAAAAGAGAGAGAGATAAATCTCCTACCACTTTCTCACTCCGAGGCGGCTGCCAACACCCATGAAGCCCATTAGGACCCAGTATAGAATGTCTAGACAGAGTTTCATCTTTTGGGCGTGGAAAATTTAAAGATCTATAAAAGCAAATAAACAAGTCAACAAGGACAAAACAGGATGTCATGTATGAATACACAAATAAAATTTTTGTGTTTTCTAGAAGAGAGTAAAGCATAAGATAAAAAATATATATTTCTTGAAATTCATAAGCTCATCCAAATTCCATCCATTAGCTTAGTTGTCTCAATATCCATCTTTCTCTTAAGATTCAAATATTTGATTCCCCAATAACACTGTAGATATATGAGTCTGATGCATCAGCTTAAGGTAAAAATTGTACAAAGAGATTCAATCTTAAGTTGTTCCCCCGGGTAATCTCTAAGATGCCTAAGCTTAAACTGGACACTAAATCAAATTGCATCAATCCTTAAAAGTATATAGCTATTCATACACTACAAACCCTCCAGTAGAACAAGGATATGAAAGAACTGCTAATAGTTCTAATGATACTTACATTTTGCGGAACTGCTCTTCCACACGCCTGTCATGAGAAAATTGTTGATTTATTGAGCCTATATACATGAGTTCTTGTGTAGCTGGTCTCACTGCCTGTTAGATGTAGGATATTGCTCAAATGCAAAATCACAGAAGATAGAGCAACAGGAAAAAAATCTTACTAGCGATAAAGTTCAGAAGCACAAATACAAAGCTCTAAGTATACCTTTTTCATATCGTAGCCGCTGAAGGTTTTCTTTTTAACAGGGGGCCACTCGAATGAATCATTCTGATTATTATATCCCCTTCCATTTACTTGATGTGTATGAATTCTATTTAGGTCGTTGATCTTTTGTTGCACTGCCGGCTTTAAATCCTCTAGCTCAGTCAACGCATTCAAAAATCTCTGCACATGAATATGAAGCCAAGTTAAACCAAACTTTAGAATCGAGAAAGATTGGATGGAGAAAGGGAGGACACATGAATACCTTTTTCAAATAAACCTTTTTGCTTTGCAAGGATGCTTTATATTCTCGGTGACATGGTATAGTTTCTGACACCAAACTGAAGCAACGCAATGAAAAGAAAAGAAACAAAAATGTAGAAAGCAATTTCAGATATGTGCCCTGCATCAAATCAAGTTAAAGTAACTGCAGAACATTCCAATCGGAAGTTCTCAGTTTCATCAACATATGCATATCCACATCATTACATGCATCAAATATCACAATTAACATTTATACCTCATTTTGTGATTAGACACCTCCCAATTCCTCAATCCTTGCAACCCATATTAATTGATTTTCTAAATTAAATTACAGAACATGGATATCATATAAATAGCATTTCTACTTACCTTGAAAACCTTAACAGCATAATATACAGGTCAATAGTATTCTTCTCTGCTCTAAAAATGTCAGCCTGCAGGTAATATAGATGATCAAAGGAATAAGAAATATTATCATCACTTATATTCTTTATTTTGAAATAATTATGACAGTCCGGAGAAACTGAAATCTAACTCAAGTCACCTGTATCAATTACAACTCACATGGTTTTATAGGATATTGTCAAGAAAGCATTAGGGCGCAGGTAAACTAAAATGTAACTCAACCTAACAGTACCGCTCCCATCAGATCACTTCTAAGAAATGGCTCTAATATCATAATCAACAGAGTAATTTCTTTGTTTCAGTTACTCATCAATGTAACTTGAATTCAACCAGACCATCATGGAAATGTACGTCAGATGCTACAAGTAAAAAAGGGAGGTATCTGAAAGAAATAAACTAAGAAATATGCAGGTTTCTCAGGCAAAGTATTATAACTAAAACGAAAAAAAAAACTTTAAAACTAGAGTCTAAAGATGATAATCTATACGTTTAGAGATATTCATATGGTATGATCTATTTGTTCTGTAAACTTGCCCACCAATTAAAAATATTAGCCTGAAAATACAAGAAAAAGAGGAATTGAGCAATCAAAAAAGGTCTATGTTGACCACCAAATTCACATACATAAAAATTGCCCAACATGAGAAACCGTTCACGTTCACTTACATTACAACAACATCAATTTCAAAATAACTCGGTACAAGCACCCAAAGAAAAAGAACACTTGACCTGAACTAATTCGATGAATAAATAAATAATCAATCAAATCACGTACAAGGTTACCTGTTTGAGGATATTATCGGCGATCCGATAGTAATATCTAAGAGAGATTCGATTATCAACATGAACCCTCTGAGCGCTTGCCTCAATGTTAATTCCCCGAAGAAGAAGCGGAAAAAGGGGAGGGCTTCATTCTAGACCAGAGTCTCGTTTTCCGATTTTTATCTTTCTTATCAATTTTGGTCGCTTTGGCTTAATCGGCAGGGAGAGGAATAGGACTAGGAGGGGTGATTTTGGTTCTTAGACGAGGGTAAACCTGACAATTCCTCTTCATCTGAGGGCTTGTTTGGTGGTAACTTGTTGTCGGGGTATTCTTACCAACTTTGACTTCTGAGTTCTGATCCGTATTCCATTCTATCCTGCCCTCTTCTCTTACTGCAACATTATATTTGACAAGTTAAAATATTCAATTAACTCGTCCAATTTAACCATGGCAAAATTATGTATTTAGAATATATCATAATGTTTTAAAAACGTCTAACTTAATAGCCATTAAAAAATTTTATCCTAACTTTTTTAATATTTGTGTATATTTAGGGGGCGTTTGGTTCATAATTATTACAAATAACCTTGGTTATGTGATAATCACATAATCAAGTTATGTTACTCAAAACATAATATGTTGTTTCGTTCAACATTAGGTAATGTAATATAAACTTGTTTGGTTGAGGACTATGTTATATAATCAGATTAAGTATTTGACTTAATTGCCCTTGGTTATTATCTTTCAAGTTCTCATGAGTCCTTAGCAAATAACAGAGTTTGACTAAAACTCTCATATCCATCCTACAGTTATCAATACACTGCCTATCACTATTAAAAATCATTTGATTTAAGTTGATAGACCTAATATTATTTATACTATATATTTCATCAGAATATGTTATGCTCCTTCTAAACCTACGACTCATTCTCCTAATAACTAAGAAAATTGCCAACAACAAAAGCATGTTTACAACATCTTAACGTGCATAATGAGTACAAAAATCATTCTCATCTCCCGTCTTATTGGCAATCGAGCCATAATAACCTATATCAAGCAAAGAATACATCTAAATAAGCAAGTGATCCGACGAGGAGAAACAAAAACTGTCATTAATGTATTTAGACACACTTAGGTAACTGTGCATCTAAAACAAAATATTCAACTTATTGTTATAAAAATAAAAGGATACAAGTTAAATACCACTGATATGAAACCTACAAAAACAACTTGAATATAAGTTTAATTTCTTTGCTAGTTTCGGTGGTTTATATATATACTGGTAAGATGATAATTGTTTATGTTGGTAGGGACATTTTTGTACTAAAGGGCAAAAAGCGGAGGACAATAATGGAAATAAAAAAAGATAACCCCTTTATCTCAAATAACCTAAGTGAATGGGGATTATCAAATTCTGGGTATATTACCCCCAAAAGCTGACGTGGCAGTAATGTGGGATTACTTCGGTAATCCCATAACCCCAAACCAAACACAGTAATGTTACATAACTTACACCACATAACTACGGTAATCAAAGATTACCCCAAACCAAACGCCTCCACAAGGTATAGTCTATAGATGATAACATTTAATATACGTTTAGTAACTAGAAACAAAGACGTATGAATGAGTATGTAATTTACATTTCTTAATTTTTGCTTGTTTGGTTGCTAGAAATGGATAAGATAATGATTGACATATATGGAATGGAATTTAAATAATCTTGAATTTTTATTCCCAATGTAAATTGATAAAGACACATTTTACTCATATTTCATCGCATGATTTATGTTGAATTGTTATTAATTGTATAAAAATATTGAGAAAAATGGTACTTAATTGTGTTTAATGTGATATTTCAAGTATTAGATGATTTAGAACAAAAATATAATCAATTGGAGGGAATTGCATGCAACTTGAAGCAATTGGTAGAAGAAATGCAGGCCTAAAAGACTATACACCGCCAACTTTCGAAAGGAAAACAAATTGGCGAATTTTAGCATCCAACACCGGTGGTGTACATTTGTACGTTGCCGGCCTTCAATGTTACACCGTAGGCCTTGGGCCGGTGTACATTAAAGTCTCAATGTTTTTCACTTGTTTTTGTATTTAAAGAGTCCTTAGGTCGGGACTTTTGATTATTCTTTATATTCTTCACGACCTAAACCTAGTTTAGAGAGCTTAAGAGCTTGGAGGGGTATCGCTCATGTTTGGAGCCGGGATTCAATTGAGCCGGTTTAGTTATCGGGAGAACATCGTTTTTGTTACTACTGTGGTGATCATCCTTGGAGTTCTTGCAAATAAGGTTTCATTCATCTTTGTCATAGACTTGGTGACTTCTATTCCTTATTGATTTATTCAATTTCTTAATTTATTCTTCATATCAATTATGAATCCTTTTGCATACTCTTTTATTATCTGTGCTTTCATTTATATTTCTATGGCTGGCTAAATTTAACGTGTGGGAGGGCAATGAAACTCTAGATCGCTAATATGATAATTGTCGTTATGTTATAGGATTAATAGATGTGTGGATCATTCTTAATTGCAACTCTTATGATTTCAATTGTAATTCTCACTCAATTATAATTGTTAGAAACATTATAGACACGGGAGTGAATATAGGTTTGTTAGAAATTCTTAATTAAACGAATTAGTCAATGCGGGAGCTGCGTCAATTGATTTACTTAGAGATTATCTAGGAATTAACGCAATGTTTCTAGTTAATTATTCACTAAGGGATTAAAGATAATTAATTTAGGGCATTAGGTGATCATAACATCGGGAGGTGTATGAAAGTAATTTAGAGTCTACTATTAATTAGAGATGAGAGAGCTGACTTATTAATTAGAGGTTTAAGCTTTATTTTTAAGGCTTGATAAACTCACTAGAATAACCACATAGCTATTAATCTATATGACATGATGGTAATTTGATTAGCATAACTAGGGCGGATTCTAATTTCCCACATTCTCAATTGATTGATTTCTCACAATACTCTCTAAATTCTCTTTGTGACAGTTTTAATTTAGTTTTTAGATTAGTTAATTTAAAAATCCATTTTTCACTTGCCTGAATATTGATAAGAGCTATCATAGGTTTAGTAATTTAATTAGTCATCATAGGATTGACAACCTTATTCACATTTTATTACTTGATACCGATCCAGTACACTTGCTGGAGAATTCGCTTCAATTTTATAAGTATATTTTCAGCGGATCAAGTTTTTGGTATCGTTGCCGGGGACTAAATAAATATTATACTTCTTAGCTTTATTGGTAATTTAGGCACACTTTACGTTTTTTGCTTGTTTTTTGTTCTCTTTGTAAGTAGTGTATGCGCATGAGTAGAAGTGTTGATCTTCTACCAATCAATCTTGAGATAGAACGCACTTTGCGCCAGTTGAGAAGAGAGAACATAAATAGGCAAGATTTGCAGGTAGTAGAGATGGAGAATGATGACAATAATCAAATTCAGGGTGCTGCCAGAGCACTTCGGGATTACACAGTACCTACTATCATGGGTTTGACAATCAGAAGGCTTACTATCTAGGCCAACAACTTTGAGTTAAAACCATCACTCATCCATATGGTTCAATCAACTTTAAGTTAAAACCATCACAACTGCGAAGTTGAGAAACGACATCACTAATTTCAATAAGTTTGGTGGTGAATCATTGTATAAGGTATGGGAGAGGTTCAAGGAAGCAATCAGAAAGTGCCCACATCATGGATTGCCAGAAAATCTTCTCTTTGAGATTTTTTTATCTCAGCTTGGATGAGACAATAAGGTTTATAATAGACGCTGCATCAGGATGTGCACTAATGAGTAAGAGCTATGATGAAGCCAGTGTTTTGATAGAAAAGATGGCTTCTAGTGCATACAATTGGCAGAATGAGAGAAGTAAATCAAGAGTGGCCTCAGTCAATGACAGTGACACCGTGGCCTAATTAACTACTCAGATTTTAGCTCTCACTACTCAGGTAAGTAAACTCACCTCATCACATTCTTTTAATGCTAATCAAGTTGCTTTTTGTGAGATGTGTTCAGGACCATATTCTACTTATAAGTGCATGCCTGGAAATTCTGCACCATCATCTAGTGGAGAGCATGTGAACCATGTCAATAATTTTCAACGGAGTAATGAGGGACCCTATTTAAATACCTATAATTCAGGGTGGTGTAATCATCCAAATTTCTCATGGAAGAATGAGAATAATGTACTCAAATCACCACCAGAATTCCAAAAACAAGGCCTTACTTAGAATGCCCCACCTCAGCAGAATCAGGCCAGAATGGAAGAGATCATGTTGAGTTATATGCAAAGGATTGATACTCTTCTTTAGAACCCACAAGCTTCTATTCGTAATTTGGAGGGTCAGCTTAGCTAGATTACTCATAAATTGAGTAATAGACCATTAGGGTCATTACCTAGAAACACTGAGGAGAATCCCAAGGGCGTTAATGCCATAACACTAAGAAGTGGCAAGTGATAAAGGCTTAATTTATACAAATTTCATTATATGATTTGGATTAAAATTGCTATTAATTAAATAAAAATCATGAAGAATTGGTACTTAATTATGCTTCATTTGATATTTCAGGTATTGGAAGACTTAGAGCAAAAACATGGATCAATTAGAAGAAAGTAGACTCAAATTAGGGCACAGTATAGAAGATACACCACCAGCTTTGAAGCATTTATGTCGGCAACCTTTCATCATATGTCGCCAACGTTGAGCCAGCGTAACAATGGTTTTTTTTTTATATACGCCAACAAATTTGGAGATACGCCAACAAATTTGTCAAATTTGGAGTTTTAGGTGACAAGAAATATCACTCAAGCTCAAAGGTAAATTCTATCGATTAGTAATAAGGATCGCCATGCTCTGTAGGTGTTGCCCCATCAAACAAGTGCATAGTCATAAGTTAATGGTAGTGGAGATGAGGATGCTCTGTTAGATTTGCAATTGTACTAGACGAAATAAAGTCATAAATGTAATGATAAGAGATAAGTTAAGGGAGACTAATATTGATAGAAATTAAGAGAGATAAGGCTTAGGTTGACGGGACCTTGTCCTATCGGACCAGACGACCCACCCGACACTTCATGAAAACCTACCAGTTGATTCTTAATTCCATTGGCAAGTTTTCATGAAGCCAAGCCTAAGACCTGATCTTGTTTAAAACTTTTTAACTTGTTCCGATAACTTAAGTAGTGGAGTTTTAAAAAGGAAATTTCCTTAAAATTTTGACAGCATAACAGTTTTATTTTGAACAAACCCAAAATTTAACGAAACCTCCAAAGCATTTTTCAAACACTTCTACATTCATCACATACTCCACTACAACTCAGGACTTCAAGTACAATCAGAAACAATCAAAAAGCTTCCTTATATTCATTCAAAACATGTGCAATTTATTTATACTCAAACATTCAGAAGCAGTAGTTCAAAAGATTCCATGCATTGATTTAAACATAATCCTTACAAAACGGTCTCGGTTGATAACACAACCATAAATTTACAAACATAATCTTAAAGATTACAAGTCATTCTCGTAAGGTTTACAAAATATGAATATGCTGTGGAAAATAAGTACATCATGCACATTACAAAATAACCTACACTATAGCACTTGACCACAACAACTATCAGCACAGTAGGGTCCTGACAATCCGAGCTTCTGACAGTGCACCTGGGAGGTTGATTTAAAAACAAAAGAGTATGAGCTAAACTAGCTCAATGAGTACTAATATTTAGTTAAAAACCTTTTTAAACAATTGAACCTCCGTAAGACATTTTCTTTGAAACTTTGTAAGTACGGGAAATCATTTAGAAAAATCTCAAAATTATTTATTTGAAACCATTTAAGCGGGAGGAACATTCATAAAACCTTTGAAAGAAAAATTTGTCATCATTCAAAAATCACATTGCACGATCGTGACAAAGAGAAATTTAAAATCCAATTGCACGATCGTGACATATGCGCGATCGTGACAGAAAGCAATTTGCTCCTTATCAAAACTTTCATCCATAAACCATTTTATCACTTTCTATCATTCATTCTGAACAACATAAGTTCATTTTTCATCTTTTTCCTTATAAAACGTTTCCCCTTCTTCTTTTTTTGTCTAGCCTCTGGTATCCTTAGATTTTATGGCTACGGAGCAAAATTATGTCTCGCTTTCCCGTGCCTGCCCAGTTGAACCTCTAGTGACGGAGCGAAATTATGCCTCGCTTACCCGCACTAGGTTCTATATAAAAGTATTCCATATATCGATAGCTATGGAGAGAAGTTATACAAATCATCCACATAACGGTGTTACTTAATATATATTCCTACATGTGCATAGGGTGACACACGGGACATACTGACCGACT
>JANIMX020000193.1:2819836-2832669 GCA_024582655.2 Erythroxylum kunthianum | reverse complement strand
TCACATGAGATGTGATTGATAAAGTTGTTATCTACCTAATTTAAGTTTGGTTGGTTTGTTGAGCAAACTCAAGATCAGCTATATTTGAATGGGATCCTAGCCCATTAGAAAGATTAGAGTAATTTTTTCAAATAGTAGTGAGGGCTATTATTTCCAATAAAATAGTGGGAGTAACCAAATGCATGATTAAAGTCCTAATCTCATTTGGTAGTCATGACATATAATTAATTACTTGCTTTTCTTTCGTTTATATTTTGTTCTGAGTGGAATTTATCTTGTTTTAGTATAGTTGATACTAAGAGTTAGTGAACTAGATTTCTTGGACATAGAACTATGTTTGAGAAGAGTTCTTAAAGTTAAAAAAGAAAAATTGTATGCCCATTATGCAATATTTTTGCTATAATCTCTGTTGAGGATTTGGTAACAAAGTTTTAAAGATATGTCAAAATCATATAGAAGACAAAATTTATTGAAATTTTGAGTTGACAAATGTTTCATAAACTTTAATGAAAACAAGCAAGATGTACGTCAATACCATGATAGTAAGATGCAAGAGGCTGCATAGAGTAGAGCTGAAAGGTATAGTGCCTTGTTGGAATTGTTCCACTGAATTAAGCCTAATAAAAACATAAACATGGACAACAATTAATGACTTTGCTATAGTATGGTAATAGTTGTCATAAGAAGAAAAATAATTGCATGAATTTTCTTGCTTATACAATATATGATAGATATCATATATATTTATAGTTCATGCTTGTGAGTATTTGATACTAAATTAAGATTCAACATTATTGTAATGTTCAAAGCATGCTAAGAAATAGATTGTTGAGTAAAAGTATTTTATTCAATCTTATACAAATAGTTTGAATATGTTACATCAAAGGAGATTTATGCTTAATATAAGTGGCAAGAATATAAAGTTGGATAACCGAGACTATCCTTTTATGCCATGTTGGTTAGATCAACATAACAAGAATCATAAAGTTACATACAAGGATATGTGTATCCTTTTGATTATGAATCATATGAAGCTTGTGAAACTTGCCAAGTTGAAGAATAACCAAATCAACCTTTGGTGAAAGTATGATGATGGTATTGAATTGTTAAATTTATACATGTGATGTATTGGATGGAACAACAATTCATAAATGTATAATAATTATTTTTCATTAGATTACTAATGACTTTATGTGATATAGTCATATGTATTAAGTGAAATGTTGATTTAAATTTTGAAAAGTTCAAATAGTTTAAATCTAAGTTAAAATTAAGCATTTAGAATGCTAAAGTACTTCAATGAGATCGTTGTGGTAAGTTTTAAATTTTTCGGTTATCTATAAGGAATGAGATTCTCTAGAGAATACCTTCACAACAAATTCCATAAGAGTAAGGATTTATGTAAGGAGAAAAATACAATATGAAATAGTATATGATGTAATGTTATTTCTTTTATAGCGATGCCTAGTACAATGACTTATCTTCAATAGTTACAATTGAGTCAATTAGCAAGATTTCATATTAGATATGAAATGTGAAGTCTTTGAAAGAGCCAAAGTTAATGATTGAAGGATGTGATGCTTGGTTGAAGCATACATTATCCATTAAGATTAGAACTAAATTGGATAATAAAAGGTTATGAGATATCCAAAAGGTTGGATATAATCTTACAGATCCATTGAACAAATTGTTTGATTCAATGTATACTTTATAGGAGAATAGTTCTCAAGATAAGTAGTGGGAGTAAGATGAAATTTGAAAAGTTCAAATCTCATAACAATACATCCAATTGAAATTAGTGTCTTTATTGATACATTTGATGTATAGTTGAAAGGCTGAGACATTGAAATTTTAACTTTCATGATGAATTCGAAGAGTTTGTCTTGGAGATGAATGTATTTATCATGTCTAGAAAAAGGTTAGTGGGAGTATAGTTGTCCTCTTCAGTCGGAGTATGTAGAGACATATTGCTCATAGAGAACAATAATTCTAATTTTCAACTATTGAAAACATAATTGTCCAAGAACAACTCTTGTTGGATATGAAAAGGTAACAACTTAATTCTAGGAATTAGATCTATAAAGATAGATTGGAAGTTGTTTACCTATTCTAACTCCAAGTATATAGATAATGTACTAAAGATGTTTAGTATTTGAGATATCTGATACTTATGAAGTATTAAAGATATCCATTATTCTATGTATGAGTTAATATTTCAATTCAAGATGATAAGGATATTTACTTTTGAAGTAAATCCTAATTAAGATTTATTTTACTTAGAACAATACTTCAAGATTGGAAGGTTCCAATGTTGCAACGTTTGTCAATCAAGCCATAATACATTTTTCATTTAGTGGAAATGATTAATTGGATTAATAAGTTCTTCATTGAAATTGATATAGTTCCTAGCATTGCTCAAGACAGTAATGTACTATAAAACAATAGAGCCATTGGGCATGCAAAAGGAGCTAAGGTCTCATCAAAGATTCAACAATGTAATTGGGCAAACTGTTCTTAATTATGATATAATTAAGATGAAAGTTGTAAGATTTAAGCAAGAGCTCACTGTAGAGAATCTTGTAGAATTCTCTCATTAAGCCACTGTCCCCGCAGTAACATGATATAGTATATGATATTTAAATGATTGGTTTAATGCAAGTGGGAGATTGTTAGTTTATGCCCTATAGCCAATCGATTCGGTTGTAGTTTAGTGACAAAATATTTAAGGACATTATTTATCTTATACATGTTAAGATGTATATGATAAAGTTCATAGGATAATTATACATTGCAAATGAAATTATAATGAGATTATAATTATGATATTCATATTGCATTTATGTATTATCTATAAATTGTTCCTAGTCGTTGTTCTATTAAGACTGAACATTAATATATTGTAAAAAGACTAGCACACGTTATATTTTTCCTTGTGAAGGAAGTAGTCGATCTCATAGACTAAAGTATGGAGATACTTAAACAAACGTGTAGGTGCTTGTTAGAGAACAAGTTCACTGAAAAAATCTAACATGAGAAATTCATTTGGAACATTACTTGTATATCTATGGAAATTCTCATTGTAATGATTGTATAAGTGATCCTTTGACTTGAGGTTACCAAAATTATCTTGCATAGGGATTGCTATGTTTTGATACTACTTATGACCTAGTTAATTATGGGTCATTAAATGGGTAGTCATTGGATGTAGCATTAACTATATAGAGGTAGTTGTGTGATCAAGATAGGATTCATCACCCTAAAGTAATTAGGGAGAATGTTTTGTTTTTCTCGATTAGTATTGATTTGGGAAATCCTTGGCCGAGGTAGAATGACGCTTTATAAATAGTTTACAAATGTCATTAATTGAACCAATAGCTAAATGTATAGAACTAATATGATTGGACTCAAAAGAGTAGACATGATTCCATGCTCTGTCTAATTAAAATATTGTATGATGAAATGATTGAATTGTACAGAAAAATCATGCACGGAAAGGTTAGTCAAAACCACTTTAACATTCCTAAATATTTGGGTGGTCATGATACGTTTCTAGATGTCAATCTTGATCTATGGATATAAATTGTTTAATTAGAGAATTAAATATAAATTAAAAAGAGTTTGAATTTATCTAATTCTAATTCTAATTATGAATTAGAATTAGAATTTATATTCATTGCTAACATATTTGGGAACCTAATGGGTCTCACATATAGAATGGGTTGAAGAGAGCAAAGTTAACCTAATCAAGTTAGACTTGAGTAGTTTAAGAAACTATATGATTAAATATAAGATATTTAATAAATAAGGATCAATATAAGATATTTGATCTAATTTGGACATAATTGGTATTTAATTAGAATTATTTGTAATTATAATTAAAGTTTAATTGAAATTAGAATTTAATTTCAATTAAATTACTAAAACGTCTAAGACTTATTATAAATAGGCCTAAGCTCTACTGGAGCTAGAACTTTTTGCTTAACCCTCTCTGTAAGAGTTACAGAGTTGTCTCAACATGTTCTGTGGTTACCGTTAGAGGTCGAACACTTGTGCGACTATGCTGATTGAGAATGACCGGTTTCGAAAATAGTTTAAAGGATGCGACAAGATTATAATCAAGCTTCATAATAAGGTACGAATTAAGATTCATGCTTTATTATGATTATGTGTTAATCGTTTAAAAAAAAGTGATATTAGTTTTCGGGAAATCAAAATATAAAAAAAAATCGTAAGTATTCCGTTTCGGTCAGGATTTGATCTTGTCCTGGTTTCCCATCACTTAGAACTTTAATACTTGTTAACCTTTTAGGTTTGTTTCATAGATCAGAACCAGTTGTAATGGAGTTCATTCAACTTAAAAGGCATGCCCATCGTAATTACTGGTTAGCGATTACCTGGGAAGTTTTATATGCCCACAGATAGGTAAATAAATTTCAGATCACTGGAGTTGCACGGGATGAAGCTCTTCTAAAGGTTGTACTTGGCATTTTGCGACTACAAGCCATTCAAGACATTAGGTCGTTGAATTCTGCTTGCTATGAAACTCTTCTCATGTTTAATCTATGTGATCAACTTCCTGGTGGAGATTTGATACTAGGAACGCTTGCAAACATGTCCTGTATAAGGGAATTAGACAGGACTAACAACTATACTGCTGTGAATTGAATGTATTTCGTGTCAGCCTTGACCGTGGTCTCTAGTTTAGGACTTGTGTTTGGAACGAGTTCGAGTGCTCCATACGAGACCAGTTTTGCAGTGAGTGAGATAGTTGTGGGAAAGACTAGCGTGCTGGAAAAAGCAGTTAACGAACCTAGAAACGATTACAAGAAGGTGGTTCTTGACAGTAGATAAAGTAGATGGTGTTGACACCAATGTAGCTGTAATGAAGGTAATGCTAGTAATGACGACACTGATAAGGGCTATTTTCCAGTAAAGAAGATTGACAGAAAAAGAAATGATAAGGGTTATTTCCCAGTAAAGAAGATTGATAGAAAAAGAAGCAAAGACAGTTAAGAAGAAGGTTTAATTTTATTCTGCATAAAAACATTACATGTCACAAGGGTGCTTTAAATAACCCTGAACATTCTGGTTCAACAACCTCTAAAAACTATGAAAGGAAACCGCAAAGCATCACCAAAATATAAGCAACATACTGCTACTATTCTGATGCCATTATTCAAGATAATAAATAACCAATGTTGACTATCTAACAAACCAAGCATTTGGATTGACCAAGTCCAACCTCTGGCACCCCCACTGCACGCCAACGTCTAAGTACTGGAAGTTGTATGGACATATCAGACACTTGGTTTGGGTTAAATTTAGGGAGGAAATAGTTGAAGGACTGAAGGTGAAGAGAGAGTGTGTGCTGAGATTGTTGTTCTCATTTTTCATGTTAGGTATGTTATACAATTTGATGGAAAGAAAAAAAGGTAGGTTATAGTTGTGTTCTTTAGAGTCACGAAAGGATGAGGATGTGAGGTTAAGTCAACATTCCATGTTTTCCTCCCTCTTTCTATCTTGTTCCTATTATTTGGGATCTAAAAGTATGTTGACTGGGAGGAAAAGTTTCCTAGGACTTTCATTTCATTTTACCTCTAGTATCCAAACAAAGAAAACAAAAAAACATTGGACGTTTCTCTATTAAGCATAGGAAACATTTTTTATGTAAATGACCCTATCCCTCTTATGTGGTTGTACTTGGTTGCTTGAATTGTTTTATGCTGCATATTTGCTTGAAGTTACAGTAGCACTTGTGTTTTCTCCTATAATGTAGACAAATCCAGCTGTAGCATAGTTGGAATGTAAAAGTTATCCTCAAACTCAATTCATATGGCTAACTGTGCTTTGTAGTACATAACCTCCAGTATGTTCCCAACTGTCTGCTGTTTCTACAGGAATTGCTTTTCCCAGTTTTGGAGGCTGCGAAGTTGCTTTTATCCTTAGTATATTGGAATGATTCTATGAAGTCTTTGTTGTTCTGTTTGGTTTGCGGTCATGTAATTTGGAGGTGAGACTCGTATCTCATATTATAAGGACTGCTGGTCGCCCGATGCAGAAAATAGGAAGTTGTTAGGTGGCTGCAATGCAAATACATATTTAAATCATATTCTGATGCTTGAATTAAGAGATGAAAATCCTCAAATGAAGTCCTTACTGTTACTTTTATATACATATATATATATATAGATATAGATATATATATTCCAAGGGCTTAATAGGATGTGCATTTTAGGGAATGGCTGGGTTATTCTTTTGGAATAGCTCTCCTATTTTTGGCAATCTTTATGACGATTACTCGATGGTGTAACCAAGGAAGACCTATTGATGCACCTAAGGTGACGGCACCTCCACCTATGAACACCACGGAGAAACTTTTGGCTGTGCAAAATGCAATATCCCAAGTTGAACAGCTCATACAAGATGGAAGTACTTTCCTACTCAAGTTACGTGCTTTGTTGTCTATATTTCCTCAGGTTTCTTTCTATCCTTTTCCTTGAACACTTGTATGATCCGCTTGCAAATATATATATATATATGAATGTCCATACATATATATATTTGTTCCTGCGGCTCCTGTACTTCTCCAAAGACAAAAGGAAATCAAAAAGAAGAAGTAACGAGCATTTTCATTTCTTTTTTGTTTTATTTTGTGCAGGATTGAAAATTAAGAAAAATAGTGAAACGCAGAGCATGTAATAGAAACATTATTGCCTTCCAGAGCAGAACATAAATTGTTGTCTTCTTTAGGATATCAAGATTCAATCCACATTCGTACTCAATCTCAACAAACTAAGGAGAGGGCAAGATAACGAAAACAACCTTCCTTGCCTTTTGGCTTTCCACTTTTCTTTCTCCTCCCCCTTTAGCTTTTTTTTCTTTTACTGTATAAGACTCTAATTAACCACACGAATAAACACAACTTTATTGGTAGAGATCTATTTCTGAAAAGAGAAAGAGATAAAAGAATAGCTACGGCGACTCCAAAAAAGAAAAATATACCAAAAATTGGAGAAGAATTACTCATTCATTCCCTCCACGGTAGAAGATGATGAAATGGAGGCTCTGATATTAGATGCAGAACTGAAAAACAAGGGATCGGTATAGTTGTAAAATGGCTGGTTTGGGCAGAAAAAATCTGCTGAAACTGGTGTAAACGCGGGGATATTAGTCATATAACGATTAGGGGGACATATAGAGTAATGAGACTCAAGACAAGAACTAATATCACATGGACTAGAAGTGAAGAAGTCAATCTAGTGAGAGTTGACACATTGCCCATACTCTGAACCAAATGGGGTATATAATGGTGAAAGGATGAATTGTATGACATCATTGGAAATGGGAGGGTTCATGAGTTGGACATTGACTGCGGAACTCGTTAGTCAAACTACTTACTTTCTGGTCAATTGGGAGTCATGATGTGTTGCTAGATACCGCTCATGACTTGCTTTAATTAACTGATAATCCAAGTGGCCATCATGACCGGGAACCTAATAAGTCACACGTATATAAGATATCGGAGAATAAATAAAATGGTTTTTGGATGGAAATCCATCACATGGGAGAGAAATTAAGAAATGGATCATGATGAGATCATGATAGAATCGTGATGAGAATGCAGTATAAAATGTTGAAATTGGTGTAAAGTGTCCTGACACGCCTATAGTGACACAGGCCCTTGCAATGGGCTTAAATAGACAAAGCCCGGATTGTGTCACAACTTCAACAATATATATATATGTGTGTGTGTGTTTGTGTGTGTGTGTGATTAAAAGTTATCACTTAATACATACAAAACCATCCTTAAGGTTATAGAGAGGGGAGAGAGAAAAAGAAACATAAGAGTTTGATTTCTTGAGAGAGAAAGAATTGAATCAAGCAAAAGTTGTTCCACAATTCATCTTTCTCTTCTCTTTTCTCTCAAAGAACACTGAAATTGGCCAGCACCTGTTTATGTGTTCAAAACTATCTCCAGACAAAACAGTTTGTCACTAGTTTTGTTCTCTAATCTCTGCGTGGAAATCATTAGAGATGTCCTCTGGTCGATGTGGTTTACGACAACCCAAAGAGGATAAGATTGAAGAACGAAGGAGCTTAGTAAAAAGGTATGCAACTCGATATGACATGGTTGTCATGCCCATGAAAGAACCTTCACTAGGCGAGACAACAAGGTGGTCACGCTCGTTACCACTTTGTCATGGACGCCCATGACAATAGAGTCATGGGCGTGACAAAACCATGCATGCCAATTTAAGGTTTTCTGGTTTTTGGTTTAACATGTATATGGATTCTGGAATTTTGGAGAAGTCCTGGGTCTTTGAATTTTTGAATTCAGACTTCTGCTGCCTTCATACACATGTGACGTGTGTCCCAATATTTTCTTACAATTGTGAACTTTCATATGAACCAGAAGGATATGTCGTTTCCCGAACGGCTGAATATGCTCAAGACTGCGAAAGAGTGCCTTAAGAAGAAACCCAGTTCTGTACTTATTATGGATTCTTCCAAAACCAAGAGTATTTTAGTGATGTAGTAAAGCCTCTAAGAAGAATAAGAATAAGAAACATAAGGATTTTAGTGATGTAGTAAAGCCAAAAGGAGGTATCAAGAAGAAGAGCAATGACAAAGGCATATGTTTTCACTACGGAATCAATGAACACTGGAAGAGGAATTGCCCATCTTATCTTGCTAGCCTGAAAGATAAAAAGCTTAAGGAAGCTATCTCTTCAAGTAAGTTTATGATTGAGATCAATCTTTCTACTTTTGTTCCACACACTTGGGTATTAGATACTAGATGTGGTTCTCATGTATGTAACGACATGTAGATGTTAACATGGAGTATATCATTGAGGAAAGTTGAAGTACACCTGCGAGTTGGCAATGTAGCAAGAGTTGCTACCTTAGCTACAGGAACTTGTAGTTTAGCTTTGCCTTCTGACTTTTTTTAGAACTAAATAATTGTTATTATGTTCCAGTTATTACAAAAAAAACATCATTTCTTTTTCTTATTTAGATTTGAATGGATTTGTCTTTATTGTTGAGAATAATAGTTGTTCTATTTATAAAAAGGATGTTTATTTTTGGATTTGGATTACTTACAAATGGTTTGTATAAGTTAGATCTTGAAAGGCTAATTCCTAACATAAATAGCAAGAAAAGAAAGTTAAGTAACCAAAATCCATCTTATTTATGGCATTGTAGGTTAGGTCATATCAATGAAACTAAAATCATAAAGTTACATAAAGAAGGATATTTGGATCTTTTTTATTATGAATCATATGAAACTTGTGAATCTTGTTTATTAGGAAAGATCCCGTACATTTAAAGCAAACAACTTCATATCGATGTCTTTCAAAAAGGACTGGGGTAATTGATGAACATCTATCCACGGTTCAGCAACAAAAACCAAAGAGGGAAGCTGGTCACGACATAAGTGCTTCAGAGCCAACCTGGTATCAGTGTTACCAATCCCTCTGACATTCCAGAATAAAATCTGCATTAAACAATCTGAAGAGGGCCACCCCGCTGACGGGTTACTCGTTCCCTGATGTTATCAATCTGCAGAGTTTTTTTCTTCATTCGTTTCTTCTGATTCTTAGAAAGCGCAGCCGTAGCAGGAGAAGGTAATGAGGCTCCCATTGGAAGTTCTGTATGAGAAGCATTGTCATCACTATCATCATTTTCCGATTGTAAACTCCATAATCTTCCAAGCACTTGCAAGTCCTTAGTAACTGCAAATGTGGAAAGGAGTTCTGGAGAGCTGACATTGGTCCCATGCTGCAAATCTGTCAAATGGATAGGAACCGAATGAGCTTGAACCTGAGCAGTGTGCTGGAGAACATTCAGCATTGGCTGGTCCGTTACCCATTTCCCTGCAGTGTCAGGTAAATGCCCCAGATTCGGCACTGCACTACCCTGAAGACCCGTAGGTGAGGAGCCCTGAAGAGTGGGGCCAGCAGAAGCAACCCCCTGAATGTGAGGAGCTTGCATGAGTGTAGCATCAATGGAGTAGTCTGCCAAGGTATCCTGCATTTGTACTTCCGAAGCTAGAACTGTCGCATCCACACCAGGTATATTGCTGGCCACATCTCCTATAGCTTGGACTGGCAGATCAGTAGGTGCAGGCAGCAGCTCTTGGAGATCACTAGTAGGCTGAGTTTCCTGTGCCTGATCCAACACACACTCCAAATTAGTTTCTGCAGAAGCTGAGGGCGCGGTGACACACTGTGGGACAACCAAAGATTCATTAGGAAGGGCAGAGTCCCCAAGGCAGGCTGGTGTGGCTGAAGGGCCTGCTGTCGAGGGAGGCTGTTCTACTACATTCTCAGTTGAGGTCTTCCCAGCCCCCAAAACCGATGGCATCAGATTGGAATTTGCAGGACCCTGAGAATTGTTCAGCTTGGAGACACCTTTCCCAGCAACCCATTTAGCAGCTTCCTTAGGTTTGCTCAGAGGAGTAGTTTTGCGACAGGAGGCTAATGAATGACCAACAGTTTGACAAAAAGAGCAGAATTCCGGAAGATGTTCATAGTCAATATTTACAAAAAAAGCAAAGTCATTCCTCTCCACTAGAACCTGAGTTCTGAGCTTTACAGATAAATCAATATCCACCAGCACTCTGGCATAATGCCCAAAGTTTCTTTCAAAGGTACACTTACTTGATGTGGCATCTAGGCAGAGGGGGGTACCAATGCTCCCAGCAATTGCGAAGATGATCCTGGGTCGCCAGTACTCTTGAGCGAGCCCGGAGATGCGAATCCAACACTGCACCGAAGTCTGTTTTTGTCTAGCCGGGTTAAAATCAGCTGACCATGAAAATAGGCGCAGGATTCCGGGCTTCATGTTCCATGAGGGAGCCGCACGCACCCGGTGTAAATCTTCCACTGAGGAGAACGAGAACTCGTAATATCCCCTACCAAGCGAGATGATACCCCAGGGACCACGGAGGAGCCAGAGAGCGGCCAATTTGCCTTTCAGCGACTCCAATTTCAGCGGTGAGTCGCCTTTAGCAAGGACGGGTAACTTTTGCTTCCACCCATTTCGAAATATAATCTTCTGCAAGTAAAATATAATTAAAACCATGTGAGGCAGAAAAAAGGTCCCATGAAATCAATGACCCATACATAAAAAATCTCAACAGAAACGATAGGAGTTTGTAGCATTTGATCTTTTACACCTATGTTCCCCATTCTTTGACAACGATCACAAGTCATACAGAAAGGTCTAGCATCCTTAAATATAGTAGGCCAATAAAATCCACATTCTAAAACTTTAATAGAAATACTAGTTTAAAAATAAAAATTTTCAAATTATTTATGAATTTCATTGTTAACATTTATTAATAAATATTATATAAGATATTAAAATAATAATTAACTAATTAAATTTATATCTAAATTTATTTAATTTTAAATTATTACTAATAATAACGGTGTGATTATAGTTATATTAACAACCAAATACATAAAAACTGAAAATTAATAATAAAATCCAAAAGTTATGGCAAAAAAGTGAAGAAACGAAAACAAAAAGTTACATTAGAAATATGATATTGGATCCAAATGCTCCTTACTTCTAACTTTGATAGGGATCTAACTTTGATAGGGAACACAACCACTTGCATTTTAGTTCAACCCCAACACAAGTAATTTTACCGTTTAGCAAATAGTTTTATTGTTTACCTTAGTTTACTGTTCACGTAAGCTGTTAAGGTTTTTCTTTTCTTATCCCGTTGTATAAATACACACACATTTTTGTATTTAGTGAGATAATAAGAAAAGCAGAGTAAAGTTTCTCTCTCTTTCTTTTCTCTAAATCAGTTTTTTCTCATGGTATCAAAGCAACCGTCAATGACGGTTATCACATAAGTTCTTTATTCTTTTTCCTGTGTTTTCTTTTTCGTTCTTATTGTTCAATGGCGCAATAACGTAGACCTTCTATGGAGGATTCTCCTTTATATGCGGATGTAGCTGGAGGAAGAGCATCTGGTGACATAAACATTGACGATCAGACTTTGAATCCATATTATCTACATCCTGGTGAAAATCCTTCTTTAACGTTGGTTACTAATCATCTTACTGAAACAAATTATCATTCATGGAACAAAGCTATGCGAATGGCTCTTCGAGCTAAGAATAAGCTCAAGTTTGTGGATGGAACCATTTCACAACCTTGTACAGATGATCCGAAGTTTGAAGTCTGGGATCGTTGTAACACGATGATCGTTTCGTGGATTGTGAATTCTCTGTCTCCAATGGTTGCTAATAGTGTTATGTCACATGAATCAGCTGAAGAATTGTGAAGAGACCTTAACACTAGATTTTCCAGAATTTATCCATCTCGCCTTGGTACATTACAGCGTGAGATTTATAGTTTTAATCAAAGTTCACTCTCTTTATCAGAATATTTTACAAAGCTAAGGGTTCTTTGGGATGAATATTAGAATTTGAGGCCTCTCCCTATTTGTTCGTGTATTCCTAAATGTTCTTGTGGTTCTATTGATGTTATTCGAAAATATACTGAGCAGGATCATTTGGTTGGGTTTTTGCAATGACTAAATGATTGTTATGCTGGAATACGTTCTCAAATTATGGTCATGAATCATTTGCTTTCATTAATTAGTACTTTTGGCTTAGTAAGGCAGAGGGAATATGAATTGGGATTATCATCAGATAGTATGAATGACTCAGATAGTTCCTCTGGACTTGTTGCTGTTGTTGGTAATTCAACTTATCAACGCAAACCGAGAAGGTTCAATAATACTGGAAGAATTTTCAATTATAGTTTTTGTGGCAAGATGGTTCATTTGGTGGATACTTGTTATCGGAAAC
>JANIMX020000193.1:2731111-2741445 GCA_024582655.2 Erythroxylum kunthianum | reverse complement strand
TTAATTTTATGTAAATTTGATTTATATAAAATGCCATGACTATATTCAATTGTTAGGAATGATTGAATGTGAATTGGGAAATTCTGCGTAATTGGTTGTGATTGAGTAGTTTCAACTTGTATCGCCATAAGATCCTAACGTTGGGAAGATCCTGAAATAAAATTTTTGTTTTTTACATTGGAGGGCATGCGATGTCCGCCTAGGAGTTTCCTACACTTAGACCCTACATTTTAACATAATTTTTAATAAAATGTTATTGTTGTTGTTATTATTATTGTTATTGTTGTTGTTATTTAATTCTATCTTTGTTGAATCTGCTATTTTTTATTATAAATAATTTAACTTCTTATTTGGACCTAAAACCCAAACACCTAAAAAATATTAAATCATGTTAAAAAAATCAAATCTATTCAATAACAACAACATTAAAAGTAAATTAGATTACAACCTAAAATAACAAGAAATAGTACTTAAATAAAAAGATAAAAGTTAATTTTTTTTCCCTTCGACACAATCATGACTAAATTTGGATTATGTTATCTAAATCTAATCAGCTTATTCTACCAATTAAAGAAACATATTCATTTACTAAGACATTCTTGTAAAACTTGCTTCAAATTGAGCCTATTTTCTAGAAAAAAATGTCCTGCAACACGACAATAGTTAGGATCAATCACATATAGGCTTACGGGATGGGGGAGTCTTAACACCTAGCTCGAGGTTGTTGGTGGGATGAATGCCAAAGCAAACCAAGTCATGGGCAGCTCATCTGGTATTAATTTGAGGAAATGGATGGCTCTGCTTTTTTATTATTAAGTTGTGAATAATCCAAAGGAGTCTGTTTATATACCATATCCTCATGGTCTGCATTTCAAGTTAAACCCCAAAACCATCAACTTTCAAGTAATGTACTTGGTACTTGCAGGAAAAGCTGCCTTCAAACTGGAAGACAAAGTACAATTTTTGCATCATCATATTCAATTTGATGTGGTTCTAGAAAGTCAGAAATCAAGGGTAGACTATTAAAAAGTCTTGTTCAAAACACATTCCCAGTAAGATTAGCAACACACAACATGGAATGAGAATAATACAAATAGTCGTTAACATATTAATGAGTAAGCTTTTGCTTTTGAACATTAATTCATAGACGCGTGGAACAATGGTTTGGCTGCTCCCATCAATATATAGCTAGTAATTTAGAATTCAAACATTCATCATTCAACAAAGACATGCCATTTGGATTTTTTTCACCAGGAGTGGGACGAAGATCACCAATTATATACAATATTATCCTTATATTTTTTTACAAATAAACTATTTTTGATAATCGAATTCGTGACTTTCCGATCATCATATCTGTTAATTTAAGGCTTATTTTCGGTAAATTCATCGTTCATTTTTGTAAAAGGAAAAAATAGGTAAAATAAAATAAAAGGAGTAATTTATTAAATCACTAATCCAAATTAGTTATCCTCAGTTCAACCAGCTTGCTTTGCTGACTCCAATGACTTTTCGTCTCTCATGGGAGACTCGGTTGCCGTCTGTCCAGCCTTTTCAAGTCCTCTTCCAACGATAAAGATCCTGTCTTCACACCATCTTTTCACTTGGGCAGTTCTCATTTTTGCGTGTACTTCCTTTCCGGAGAGTTTACCAAGGATCGTGAATTCTTTTTCAGTGATTTTGATGGTGTGCATGGGTAAGGGAAGCAAAAGGTGATTCTTTTCTTTGGCTTAGAACAATGTTTAGGATAAGAAGGAAAGCTCTTCTTAAAGTTGAAGAGGTTTTGGAGTTCTCTAATCAACTCCTTGCTGAAAAGCCTTTTCTTCCTTTCTTAATCCCTTTGGTTTTGGTCGTTTGGTGCATCGAGAGATGGCTTTTCTCTTTCTCCAACTGGGTTCCTCTTGTTGTCGCTGTTTGGACCACTGTTCAGGCAAGTTACGAAATCGTCTATGTTGTTCTCTTTGCTTTTGATGGTCTCTGTCCGAAAGGATCTTGGAATGATTGCTGCAGTTCGGCTGAATTTTTTTGGTTGCTCCAAATCATACTGCGTTGATCTTGTGTGTCTAAGTTGTTTAACTCTAATAACTTTCTCATTGAGAGGAAAACTCGGGGAGTTCGATTGTTGTTCCGTATCATTTTTGTGTTGTGCATTTTGTTTTTTATCCATACCTGTCTTTGTTTTTGTTACGTGGAGGCGGCATGAAATCTTTAAATTCTTACTGTTTTCTTCATAAAGCTCGTGGATTTGTTTTCTTTCTTCTTCTCGTAGTTGTGAATTGTTTGTTTAATATATGCCAGAACCGTGCTTCTTTGAGCTGCATGTGTTGTGGTTGTGTGGTTTGATTAGGGACTTTTGAGGATTTAAATGATGGTGGAAGGAAATCTTACAACACCGGACTTTACTTTGCAGTATTACAGTCATCAACGTCAGATACTTGTCGAAGACCTGAACAAAAAATGGAAGCGAGTAGTGTTGAGCACCTCGGTACCTATTATTTCATCTTATTTCCTGCGGGACTGCTTCAATTTCTGCTGTGTAATGTGGAACTTTTTGATCATTTCACGCCATTGTACAGCCAATAACGCCAGTGGAACATTGTGAGTGGCTGAACAAGCTATTTATGGAAGTTTGGCTCAACTATTTTAACCCAAAATTTTCAACAAGGTTCTCATCAATGGTTGAGGTTAGATTCAGGCCACGTTGATTAACTTGTGGAATATAATTGCAGAAGCAATATCTATCTTCTGCTCATTGCTTGTGTGTTCTCCTTATGTTGACATTTTGATGAAGCAAATGGTCGAATTGTTTTCTGCAATCTTCATATTTTTTTCCGTAGTTTTCTGCAACTTATTATTGACAAAGAGGCCATGCTAGCACGTTAAGTAATAGGATATTCAGCTGAAAGCACTTGTTTCTTCTTCTATTTTTTTTTCTTTTTTTGGGTGAAGTTATATTCAAATTCTCATTAACCACTTACCATAACCCTCTGTAGTCTTATTAATCCTGCAATTTTGCTTTAGTATTTGAAAGTGGTATAAGAAGTCTGACAATTCTAGGAAAAATGATTACAAGAACATAAAATCTTGGAGGTGGTCATATTTTGTTGATATCAAACAGGCTCTTTGCACTTACTTACTATTGTACAATAAAGTGATTAACAGTCACAACTCTCTCTAATAAGTCAGAACAATCCTCACTGCATATTTTGCTGTTTATTGCTTATGAGCTTAAACTTCTACTGCAGAAACGTTTGAGGCAGAACAAGTCAAAGCTTATAGTAAGTGATCCACTTCTTGTTTTTAATAGATTGAGTGACAAAAATTGTTGTGATGTTCAGCAATAACATTATTGTTTACCGAGGAAATTTTGTACTTTTTAGGAAAACATTCAACTGCTGGAGTTTTCACTAGGTTCATGCCCACCTAGCCTGGGCTTACAAGGAGCTAGCTGGTCAACTTTAGGTGATCAGGTTTGGTTTCCAGTCTCACTGTTCCAAATTTTTGCAAATGAACTTCTTTTTAGAGTCTTCTTACGCAATAGTTTCTGTATGCATCCATTAAGATTGCTTTGCATTAGTTTTCTGTGTGACAATCTGAAGCCAATTTTCTGTAGTTTTCAATTCGCTATTTTATTGTTTTAGTGTGAAATAATTCCACAGTTGCAGAAAGGTTGGCTCTTAATGGATAAAGAGATTCATATAGTCATCCCTTAAAGTTATGAGTTATCGTATTGTTTTTGTTATGAGTTATGGTATTGTTTTCTATCATTCTACTCCAGTATTTACATATATCAAGTAATTTGATGAAGCATTCATATTTATTTGGCAGCAAATTATGCGTCTTGGATTTGATTGGGACACAAGTGACATGAGCATTATGTTGCTGGGTAAGCTAGCCAAGCCATTTAAGGGAACTGCTCGTATAGTTATCAACAGCCTCCACATCAAGGGTGATGTATGTGAATTACTATTTTTCTGCCAGTGAATTAGGGGCTGGCTGTGCCTATTTGTTTGTTGTTGTTTTGATGTATATGTTTATGCTTATGTGCACCTTGTAGTTGTGTTGTGTGCGTGTAGGCTAAATTATCAGTATTACTCGGAAGTGAATGGGTTTGTTTAGTTCAGCTTCATACTTACAAATTGTTGGAGGTGCAAACTATTAATTGGAAGTTACTTGTTTGCATCTACAAACAATTATTTCGGTAACCATGTCTTTTTGTTTGCAGCTACAAAATCTGTTTATTTTTAACATGATGTGTATGCATTTTATTTATAAGTTTGATTTTTCCTATTTAATAATTTTAAATCAAGGACAAGATCCTATTAGTTACACCAGAGATTTGGTAGGTAATACTAATCAACAAAATGGATAATAAACAGAATAATATTCAAAAATGAAATTCAATGAAAATTCTTGCATACAAACTGTTAGAATCCCATATTGGATAAAGATATGGTCTTAAGAATATTTATAAGTAAGGGGCAACTCTCACCCTATAAGTTAGCTTATAGGGTTGTGTTAGGCCCAAATCTAAATTCTAATACAAACCATAAGTGGATCATGAAGAATACAATTCAAATGTAAACTTTTTAGAAATTATATTGATTCTTAATGGTTTTATCTTGCTACTTGACTGGTTGTCAACATTTTACAGCTTCTCTTGATGCCAGCTCTAGAAGGTAGAGCAATATTGTACTCATTTGTATCGATCCCTGAAGTGCGCATAGGAATTGCCTTTGGAAGTGGTGGAAGCCAGTCACTTCCAGCGACAGAGCTGCCCGGTGTTTCTTCTTGGCTGGTATTTTTCTTAGCTAATTGTTTTACTCTGCTTCACTTTAGTGGAGTGTGTTTCTTTGATTATAAACAGAGCATGTATAAAATGGTCAGCCACAATTGTGCTTGAATGTACTGTGCTCTTTCAATTTTATCTTGCTTTAGTTTTCTCACTTGGCTGTGGTTATCAAAATGATTTAATATCTGCAGAACTGTTAGCTCTATGTTTCTTCTCTTGGATCTGATAACTGTTTAGATCTCTACAGAATTCTTGTTGTTTTATGATAACTAGCTATATATGAAAATGGGTTCTTTAAATATATTCTCTTTACTTTTTGGACGAAGGAAATGCTTATATATGGATGTTCCCTTTTCTAATTTGCTTTGTCCATCAGGTCAAAATTACTACTGAAACCTTAGTGAAGACGATGGTTGAACCTCGCCGTCGATGCTTCAGTTTACCAGCAGTGGATTTAGGGAAGAAGGCTGTTGGGGGAATCATACATGTTACAGTCATTTCAGCTAGCAAGCTTTCTGGTAATAGTTTTAAAGGGAGCCCATCAAGAAAATTGTATTACAGGAATGGTAGTTTAGACGAAAAGTTAGGTAACAAAGATCTGCATACATTTGTGGAGGTGGAACTTGGGCAATTGACAAGGAGAACAGATGCAATACCAGGGTTAAATCCTAGATATGATTCGACATTCAACATGGTTTTGCATGAAGATACAGGAATTCTCCGATTCCAGCTTTATGTTTTCACCCCAGGCAGTGTGAAGTATGACTTTGTAGCAAGTTGCGAGATAAAGGTAAAGTTACTGTTCAAACTCTTAGGCAATTAAGAACCTTAACTTGTGACTTCTTTTAGGTCTGCTTTCGATATGTATGCATTTTCAGCTTTATAACACCAGCATGAATTTTATGCATGGATAGTAAATCTCTGTTATGTTGCTTATGTGTCCTATGAGTTTTCAGTTCCTATCTATTCTTAGGATACTCAAATTTCAATAGTAAACTGATTCTTACACTAAAAACTTCAAACACTTGTCTTTTCAGTCCATGCTTTAGTTTTCACATTTGTGGATGTCAGTTTCATAGTTTATACATTAGCAAGAGGAGGTCAGTAATTTCATATATCCCTTACTGTGTTACAAAATTTTTAAGAGGAACTATGGGTACCTTGGTTTGTTAAACATGTGTAAAGGTCCTATGACTACCTCATGTAACCCCTTTTTCTTGAATTAAGAAGTTAAGTTTTGTTTCTCAAAGCAACGCTGTGCAGAAAAAGAATTAGGATCTAATTGTAGAATGCTTTTTTTTAACAAGTTAGATGCATTGACTGGGCTGTGGACTGTTAAATATAATGATAAGGATACATGACTTTTGTTTTTCTGGTGGTTGAGTGGAACTACACCATTCAATGAAGGGAAATGTTTTAGATAGCCTGAAAATGTGGATTGTGCTTCAGCTCTAATTCTGAAGCAAATATAGGAACTTTCAATGAACAAATATTTTCAAAATGCATCTAGTTCAAGAAAAAATACACATTTTTAATAGATGGATGTTAGAATATTATGTTGCTGGGTAAAATTAGCTTAAAGCGACATGTCTCTTTAATTGAGAGCCAAATATTTCACGTATGATTTGAGTTTATTTTGTACTGTCATCCTTAATTTTTTTCTCACTAAGTTCTTTTGACCTTTTGAATAGATGAAGTATGTTGCAGATGATTCATCTATGTTTTGGGCAATAGGACCCGACTTTGGTGTAATAGCCACACGTGCTGAGTTTTGTGGAAAAGAAGTTGAAATGGTTGTTCCATTGGAGGGAGTTGATTCAGGGGAGGTACATAAAAGAATTTAAGTCCATACATGTAAAACAGTTATTTTAACTTTTCTGATCACTTGCACTTGGAAACAGCCTCTCTACTAGTTAGGGGTAAGGCTGCATACTACTGGACCTCCCTAGACCCCGCGTATCAGTGGGATTTCTACTAGGTGTTGTTGTTGTTGTGATCACCTGCTCCTGGTGCTAACAAGTTTTGATGCTTGTTTAATATCTCTTGCTTTTTGACTCCCCCACTTCATATCCATCTATTCTTATGATGCATTTTTCATATACTATGACTGTTAAAATGAGTGCATTTGCAATCAGGAAATTATACTTTTCTGGTACTTCATGTATCTGCCATTGAGGCCATGTTTCTTGGTTTGGCCTAACCTCTAACCTGTTTGCCATTGTGCAATGTCAGAACATGGATAAGCATTATGTAATCTATATGCTAATGCATAGGTTATATGGTCATTGTCCTAAAAAGCTATGTTTTGATTGTCGAAGAATTTGATTTTGGAGGTTTAAAACTGTTGATAACTTTGGTTGCATGTGAACTTAACAAGGTTCCTCATTACTTTGCTCGGTGGTCCCATCAGGGTCTTGAATTGATTTTCTTATAACAATCTTAGCTAATCTTTCTTTTTAAGCTTGTTATATATCCTTTATGTCTCAGAAAGATACAGTGATAGCAGCTAAGATATTTCTGTTGCTTCAATTCATGTTGCAGTTAAGAGTCAAACTTGTGTTGAAAGAATGGCAATTTTCTGATGGTTCGATAAGTGTGAACAAGTTTCATGGCAGCTCTCAACAACCAGCATATGGATCATCAAATCATATGCTGAAGACAGGGAGGAAAATTAATTTAGTCGTTGTCGAGGGAAGAGATCTCACTACTAAAGAAAGAACTGGGAAGTGTGATCCATATGTTAAATTGCAGTACGGAAAGGTAGGTTCTTTCTCAATGGATTTGGTGGTTTCTAAAGTGAAGTTCAAGATCTTGAAAATGTAGAAAGGTTATCCCAGTTCTATCTTTTTCAAACTTCAACCTGTGTTCAGGTTCTTCAGAGAACAAAAGCTGCACATGCTTATAATCCTACCTGGAACCAGAAGTTTGAATTTGATGAGGTAGGAGGCGGTGAATGCCTCATGATTAAGTGCTACAATGAAGAAATCTTTGGAGATGATAACATTGGAAGTGCGCGAGTGAACATGGAAGGGATGGTGGATGGTATAATCAGGGACATATGGGTTCCCCTTGAAAAAGCGAATTCAGGAGAAGTGAGGCTGCAAATTGAGGCAGTCAGGATAGGTAACTCTGAAGGAACCAAGGTACCATTTACCCTTAAATGTACAATGCATACAGAGCATGAATGGCACATGAATAGATTAGTCATTACCCTTTTCCTGGACAATACTTAGTTGGGCATACATGTCACACTCTTTTGCTTGCTTCTTTTTCCCCTTGGATCAGTTCGTGATTGCACATACAGTCCTGGTATCTGTTAAAACTTGCAATATGCTGGCTCAATGGGTTACGATGCTTTAGCTAGATGTTCCTACTCTAATGTTCTTTTTCTTTCCCCACAATCCCAGTATATGTTAAAACGTAAAATGTTCCATCTCAGTGGGCTATTATACTTTAGCTTGATGTTCCTTCTTTAATATTTTTTTCCTTTCGTCACCTTTATGCTCTCTTGAACTTCTCAGGGTTCAGGTGCAGATTCAAACAATGGTTGGATTGAACTTGTTATAATTGAAGCAAAAGACCTTATAGCTGCTGATCTCAGAGGGACCAGTGATCCATTTGTAAAGGTGCAGTATGGAAACTTAAAGAAGAGAACTAAGGTTTGAACTCCTCATTCATAAATAATACTTATTCATTTAGAATTTATATGCTTTTCTTTCTTCAGTGACCAACTTATAGATCAGAGTTTGAATTGATGCTGTAGGTCTCCTCAAGGAAGGAAAATCTGGGTGCTTGACATCTTTTATCTCTTTGTTGTTATTCATAGGTTTCACATTCATTGTTCATGTTTCTTCTTCTGTTTCCACATCCAGCCTGAAGTATGCCAGTTCTTCTGCACCTTAAATCTCTTCTTCCTGTAGTATCCATCACTATGTTTTCACCGTTAAGCATTAGCTTATGATCGATTGGTTGGGATAATGTGCTCTGTAGTAGATGCTTGAATTGGAGATGTTTATGATTAACGTCATTTCATCATGCCAAATTCTTTTAGATTTGTTATAGAAAACTATTGTTACACTACTACAATCGTTCGCTTTGGTTTGGTTTGGTTTTCAGGTTGTCTATAAGACCTTGAATCCTCATTGGAATCAGACCTTAGAGTTCCCTGATGATGGAAGTCCATTGGAGTTGCATGTGAAAGACCATAATGCTTTGCTGCCGGCTGCAAGTATAGGCGATTGTGTAGTTGAATATCAGAGATTGCCTCCAAACCAGATGTTTGACAAGTGGATACCCCTGGGAGGGGTTACAGGAGGAGAGATCCATATCCAAATAACTAGGAAAGTTCCAGAATTGGAGAAAAGAACCAGCTTGGACTCTGAAGCATCTTTAACTAAATCACACCAACTATCGAGCCAGGTGACTTGTCTTCTTTTTCATATTCTCATGTAACGTAAATTTGCTCCTCTAATAGTTGTGGACTGTCCACTACACCAGTAAAGTCGGTATCATTTCTACAGACCTGGGGTTGAATTTTGGTTACACCTAGTAATTTTAGTGGATGAAGGGAGAGCAATACCTCCTCCTGTTGAGGGTTCTAGTAAAGTTGACCTGGTTTTTATCTCAAAATATTAGCAATATCTCTTTTTAGTAGCCGTTAAATGGAAGTTTTGTGAATGTCCCCGTCTCTCTTTGATGACAGCCTGAGATTATCCGGCATATTGACTATTGCTCCTGAGCTTCATTTTCCTGAAAGTTTCCTAAGCTCTTGATCAGTATTTAATGATACCATTTGGATATTTTGTGTTCCATAAGTTTTTCGTTGTGTAGTGATTTGCACTTGAAAGTTCTCTGAAAAATTCCATCTATATCAGCTTTAAGTCTTAACCTTGTTCTTTATATACTTGATTAGATAAAAGAGATGACAAACAATCTTCAATCTCTGGTGGACGATAGCGACATGGAAGAACTCTCAGCATCTTTAAGTGAGTTGGAGAGCCTTCAGGACATGCAAGAAGAGTACATGGTACAGCTTGAGACTGAGCAAAAGTTTCTACTAAATAAGATAAAGGAGCTTGGTCAGGAAATTATGAACTCAACCCCAACCCGGAGTAGAAGATCATATTCTGGAATTGGAGCTGTGATATGAAATATGCCCTTGCACGTTTTGCATTTTTGTTGCCTTGTTTTCACTTTCGTATTAGCTGTTGGAGACTAATTCAAAGTTGTGATAAAGTTAAAACCTACTTTTCTGATGTTAGTTACTTTAGATAAAATTTATAGTAGTGGCAAAAATATTGGGATTTAGTTGAGATTTATTTTGATTACGGTTTATCTTGTAAGCCTATAAAAGGCACATTTTTATCATAATAAATTGTGTGAAGATTTCTGTAATTGCTTCTCTTCAAAATTCCAACATGGTATCCGAGCGTTAAGGGTCTTGAGGGCTTGTGAGGATGGGTGAAAAATATTAGAGATATGTGCTCTAAAAATTGTAGGTTGATGAGAAGTGCATCAGCAGGTTGATGATAAGTGCATCAAC
>JANIMX020000193.1:2531949-2542392 GCA_024582655.2 Erythroxylum kunthianum | reverse complement strand
TATTTGTTTTAAATAAAATAAGTTATAATATTTATGATATTATATATAATTGTTGACAATTATATGAGGATATAACTGCTTAATAATTGTTAGTAATATGTCTTTAGTTGTTATTTTAGCAAAATACTTATTTATAACAACTTGTAATTGATTATTTAGAAGGGTAAAATTGAAAATTACTTATTAAATATATAAATTGTAGCTATTGAATCAAACATGAGGGCAAAGAAAATTAGACTATAAATTTATTGATTTATATTCAAATCCAAACAATGAAATTAATAAAATTCATGAATTTTACAAACCATTAATTTAAAATTCATGAATTTAACAAAATTTATAGATTTTAGAATTCCTCGATTCAAACAGAACTAAAATTAAGTAAATTTAGTAAGGTATTTTCAATTATCAACAAAATATAAATCATATACTAATCATATTTCTTTTCCAACAAGAAATAAATTATCAATTCAGCCAGATTCTATAGAACCAATCACGAAGATGGAACTGCAAAATCTAGCGGTAAAACCATCGCAATCTTATGAGATGTACACCACTAATCGACCACACGCGACCATGACTAACCTTCTTTCTCTCTCTTACCCATCTTTGGATATCAATACTCTAATCCAATGCTCGAAGTCTCTTTCTCTCGCGTCAAATTCTCTCTCAAAATTCTTACAGCTCTCTCTCTCTCTCTCTCTCTCTCTAGTTCCCACTTCCCCTCTATTCTTCCTCCTTAAAATTCTCTTCCTTGTGGAGGAGCTTTCTGGCTGCTCAGGTTATCTCTCTCCCTCTCTTAAAGCTCGAGCCTCTTTGTTTTTCTTTTATCATATAATTTGAAGGAACAGAGCAAGTTTGTGATTGTTTTTGCCTATACCTGCTGATGAATCATTTTCTTTGCTAAAAATATTTTTGTTTCAAAATTTTGGGTTGAGTTTGTTGTGGAATTGCCCAAGTCATAATATGTGTGGTTTTTTGGATTTGCAGGTGTTCTTCAGTGCTTTGGACAAGTGGGTATTGAAGATGAATCGTTGTGGGTATCAGCAGAAGAGTTCTGTAGCAGCTTGTGAGGAGGGTAGGATAGGGATGGTGTTAATGGAGGAGTCTGTTGTTTGTCCAAAGCCTCGTAGGTTGAGTGTTTTGAATCCTTCCCTTAACGACCACATCAGATCTCGACGACTATCTCTGAAGTATGTTTCTCAAACTCCATCGTTAATCTCTTTTTCTGCTTTCTTTTAATAATTATTTGTGAGAATTTTGTAGCTGAAGCAAAGATTTTGATCTTCTTGTGTTCTGATTACTTTTGAATTTCCTCTTGAACACCAGCTACCAATCAGAGATGGGAGATTCTAGAACTGGGTCTGAGCTGCTTGACATGATTCTAACTAAGGTTTTCTTTTCTTTTCTTTTTTCTCTTGTGTACATATGATTCTGCTCTAGAAGTTTTGCAAGTTAAAATCTTTTGAGTTGATATTTTTTTTCCTGAATTGTTTTACTTTTGTTAAGGCTGTGTTACCTGGACGCAAGTTAAAGATGGTAGATATTTATGTGTTTCTTGACCTGAGCGTGAGGTTCTGATTAGCCGTTTTCCTAATTTCTCGAGTAACCTTGTAATAAGTCAGTCAGTTCTGGAATAAAAACCTATACTTAGTTCAATAAATGAAATCTAAGTTGGTTCTAATTTTGCTGGTTGGAGATTAATTAGCGGAGTTCAATAATGAAGACAACCTTTGTATATGCTTTAACTAACCTTTAACAAAGAAGCTCACCAGATCTCCTTATATGCAGGGAGATTACAGTGTGGAAAAATCTAGTACTCAGGTGGCTTTATCCCCACCATTTTACTGTGGATCGCCACCGAGCAGGGCAACAAATCCTGTAACTCAAGATACTCAATTTGGCAATGAGAAGGTAACTACTACAACGTTTGCAGCTGCTCCATCATCATCAGCCTCATTTTCGGCATGCAAAGGCAGCCCAGGTGGTGGAAGTTGTGTCCGAGTAAACTTTGGGCACACACCAGCGGCAGTGAGGATTGAAGGTTTTGATTGTCTCACCAGAGATCAGCGAAATCGCAGCATATCTGCTGTGGCCTAAATGTTGAAAACTTGGGAGAAACGGAACAAAGAAAAACACCAAAAAAGGAGAGAGTGGAATGACAACAAATTTTGACATGGGAGAGGGTGAGTGAAAAGAGAGAAGCAATCTTAGATTACCGCATGTTCTTCATCTTCTTCTTCTTTTTTTTCTCTGTTTATGTATATACAAGGTGTTGTAAATGTAATGAAGGTGATGGGAGATGCGTATTTTCTAAAAATAAGTGAGGGAGAACCAAAGTGTTTCCCATTTTAGGTATTTGGTCATATATAGAGAGAAATGAGAGTTTGACACCCTTGGGGAGTTTCAGTGTAAAAATATCTGAGTTTGGTAATGTAATCAAGTCCCGTCTTTGTTTGTAATTTGTACGAAGATGAACCAAGGATTAGTCATAATTTGGAACCATTCTGTATACTTATTTTTCACTTGGAAAAGTTTAAGGCTTTATTAATGGCTTACATCATAGCAAAGCAGGAAACATTATAGTCAATTGGTAATCTTTCATTATTTAGACACTAGTGTCTACTTATTAGGGTACATAGTACAAAGAATAATGGTGAAGAAAAAAAAAAAGCGAAGTTTGTTCTGATCCAGATGTGGCACTATGATCCTCCACAATACAAGTGAGAATGGAAGAGCATTAGGGGGGTCTACCATGAGAAATGATCGTCTGGTTCTGTTTGGCTTATTTAGATGTAAAAAATGGAGGGGGTCTCTGCTGGTCCCAAAGGCTGCAGAAGTGACAAGTCAGTGTTATGCACTTAAAGAAGATCTATGATGTGAAAATGGAAGAGTATCGGTTTAGTTTGTGTTTGAAGCATAAATTGTGGCTTTCTAGCTCTTGGAAGTTGGTTTGGCGATGAGCATTCCTTTACGCAGGGATTAGCAGTCATCTGCATATCTTTGTGGAACTTTGATTTTTTGGCTTTGGGGTTGCCAACTGCAGCACTTTCACACTGTTTTTCCATGTCAGTTTGCTTTTATCTAATCCTGCAGGCATATAAGATGCCAGTAAGTGAAAATAATTCAAATTAAAGGTACACATTTGGATAATCAAAGAATTTGTGATCTATTCGAAATGAGGTGTCATGAATCTCCAAATGTGTGTGGTCATGGCTTTTATCAGAATTCTAGCTTTCCTCTTTAAACCTCTCTGACAACCATGTATTATTGCAGACAAGTTTTAGTGTCTTCTTTTTCTTTTTTTTCACAATTTGTTGTTAGAAGTAACGTAATAAAAAGACTTTTATTTTAAAAGTGAGACCCACACCCACCAAGATGATGGAGCATTGGATATGTACAGCTTATAGTATTTGAATGAAGAAATTTAGAATATGAACTCCTGAAGGGTTTACTCTGCTAAATGATTGGTGCGATCAAAATTTGCAGCCTTGAGAGTCACATGTGTAAGGACTTGAAACAGAAACTTGTAAAGAGGCGAGAAGCCTCAATGCGGCTTGTAACTAGTACCTAAATGACGCTACGAAATGAACAAAGCAAAAGGAAAGAATATAGTGTTACAAGAAGATTTGATTATGGCAACCGTCTGGGAGGCTTCATTATGGAGGAGTTGGCAGTAGCAGCGGCAATTTTTTTAACATCTGAAAGATACATTTTTGAGAGAATGTCAGCAGTGTCAGTTACATAAAGCAATATAACAGAAGAATTCATGAGCTAAGCAATCAGTTAAGGATGTCCTAGTTTATACTCACTTGTCGGAGCTTTCAAGGAATCCCTTGATGCTGAGACAAATGCCGATTTAGCTTGTCCAAGTTTTTGTAGGCTTCGAATCTTTGATGCCAGTTTACTCCTGAAGAAATCAAAGATACAAAGTTGAATGAAGATGCACATGTACATGCCATAACCGGACAACTGCAATAAGAGACCAAAATGTAGCTCAAGAGACTCCTTCTCCTGTTCTTGCTTTCAAACGTACGTCGCGTAATTAACCAATGCCTTTTCATGAAACATCAAACTTATGAATAGTATGATAAAATTTATTCTTCCTTTATGCTTGCAAGCGTTCCCATGTGTGTATCGAAATGCAACTGAACTTTTATCAGAAAAACAAGATCAGATACGACTTACTTCTCCAACTTGTCTGATAGTTTTGTGCTTTCGTCTGTTGAGCCATCAACCTCATTCCCTGCAGAAGGAACACTGTCAAATAGGTCAGATAGTCTATCCTCATTATCCCCGTCACCAGATTCAGAGATCTCAACATCCGGTGGTGCACTATCCAGAACAATCGCCTCTCCATAATGCTTGTCACTCTTCTCTGCATTGTCCTGATCAGAAGCTGCGTTTTCTCCATTCAAACCAGGATGGAAATGTTTTGGATCTTTAACTAATTGTAAGCGCTCAATTTGCTCATCCTTTTTGGATATTGTGTCTTTTAGCGATGCCACCTACATAGCCCAACAATGTTCTTACAGCACGGCACATTGTCTTCAAATATATTTTTACGTTAAGGAACTAATAACCATACATCAATGCTAATGCAAAATTCCTCCAGTGCTCCTATCCATGTTTTAAGTGTGAACTCAGGCTTGCTTCATACGGCATATTATGGATTACATGAGCACTAGACAACTTGCTCTATGGTTCATCATCGCGATTACACATCATTTCTAAAGAGGTCATAAGCAGGTTTTCAATCCTGTACATTGCTAAAGTCCAACCTAAACCTTCGCTACTAGGATTGATCTTGGCCTAGAAATGAGTGCCAAGATCAGTGTCAGCAGAGCATACAAGAAAAAGAGATTGTTAAGGAATTAAAAATGGATCACTGGTTAAAATTTAAACATTTTAATAGCCATTAAGATCCTATTCGTATGCCTAGATGATGTTAACGTAGTAAAGACGAGGGTGGACTCAAAAAAGTAGCGAACCTGCTCCATCAACTCTCTAACATCTCTACCATCTCTACTGCTTCGTGCAGCACCGAGTTCAACACCAGAAACCCTCTCAGCAAACTTGAGAGTGCTCATTGTTTCAGAATATGAACTTGCATCAGGATTGAGTTGCACAAACATAAGTGTCTTTGCCTGACCTCCTGCAATATCAAACCCAGCATACGTGTTCACATGAAGTTTAATAGTAGAAAACAGTTGTGTCGAGATAAGATAGGGACGATGACATGATGAGAACACATGTCAAAACATTACCTAAAGAGCTTTGAAGGAGTTGAGTGAGCTTGCTGTTTCTGTATGGTACATGAGAACTCTTTTGTGCAAGAGCAAAAATGACATCTCCAAGGGCAGATAATGATTTGTTTATATGCTGTGCCTCCTTAAGTCGATCTCCAGTTACCTCCGAGCGATCAACCCTCTCACTTCCTGCTAGATCCACTAAATGAAGATTACCTTGCAATATACCACCAGTGTTCAAATCCTTTCCACGAACATTGATGCTGACAACACTGTGTGCAGAGATCTGAATTAGAAAAACTTGATGGATTTCAAGGTGTTGGATAATACAGAAGTAA
Organism: Erythroxylum kunthianum; assembly: GCA_024582655.2. Classification (NCBI taxonomy): domain Eukaryota; kingdom Viridiplantae; phylum Streptophyta; class Magnoliopsida; order Malpighiales; family Erythroxylaceae; genus Erythroxylum; species Erythroxylum kunthianum. The sequence goes on along the minus strand of JANIMX020000193.1, from coordinate 2,536,805 downwards.
ATGTGTTCCAAGGCTAAACAATAAGAACCTATGAGATCGACTGCTTCTTTCGTTCATCGCAGTAGCACTAACAGCTTTGTTTTTAATTCCAATATCCATTACTTCTAATACATCTGAAGTCGATGCAACAGGGAGTATGGTAGCATTAGGCACAGCTAACCCACTAGCTTGTGAAGTAGACATGATCCCAAGTGTGTGCAAGTCAAGGGAACTAATTGGCACTCTCATTGGAGAAAGGAACAAATGCAAACTTCTATGAAGACGCAAATAAATGTATGAACATAAAGATGATAAACTAAATATAAATGTAGCATTGGAGCTAATGAATTCCTTTTTAGGATTAATCAGATAACATAGTTGATATGTATAAAAGACTTAATAATAATAATAATAATCTGCATAGGCTTCATAATAATCATAATCAGAACTAAGAGGAAAGGATATTTTTTCTGGGAACCACCACTTGCCAATAGATCACGCACTTGCTCATTGTAGATTTCAATCATTTGTACTCCAACCTCGAATGTAAAAGAAGCACTTCTGCTCCGTGATATAGCGAAAAGGTCATTAAGAGCTCGATAATTTACTCCCCAGTCCTCTTCAGTTGCTCCATCAGGGCCAGTCTGGAAAAGGGCATCTTGATAAGCATGTCTGGAAGTCATTACTTCTCGAGATACAAGCATAATAAAAAAATAAAAAAAATAGAGTTCATACCATTGTGTAGGTCTTCCCAGAACCAGTTTGACCATACGCAAATATACATACATTATACCCATCTAGTATACAGCGTATCAAAGTTTTGGTGTCTGCAAATACAGCCGCTGCAAATACTCAAAACTCATACAGTTAGTCATTGCTACAATCTCACGTTGTATTCTCATTCTGAAAAGAAAAAAACGAGCAAGGAATATTTGTTGATCAATAATGTAATGTAGAAGTTAAGAAATATTGAGATTAGAACCTTGAGTAGCATCTGGACCATAAACCTTATTGAACCTGAACATTCTTTGGCCATCCTTCCCTTGTTTAGAAGGATTTGCAACAACCAACTCTCCATCTTCACCAATAGACTCTATTATTGATCCTTTTTTAGGCTGACCAGGAAGAAATGGCCTTATCCGACAATACACTCTGATGTTTCCTGCAGAATGAAATACAGATATTGTATTAGAGGGTGCAGTGATACACACAATGGTAAATCTAACTGTAAGACCAATGCCTTTTAAATCTTGAAGCTCGTTAAACATCTTCCTATTTTCTGCCAGAACTAGATGATAGTTCTCATTTGCATCTACTATTGTTTTCAGCTTCAATCCTGTACAAAGTAAATGTTAGATCATTACTGACTGCATGAAATTGACAAAAATTTAGAATAGAGACAACCAACCCAGGTGATCAACTTCCTCTTTACAGCTCATCTGCACTTTTACAATGTCATGCCTCACAGAACCACAAGATGATCTCAATTCCTGAACATTTTCCACACTTAGTGTTTGAAAACATGGAAGGCCTACAAGATAGATCGCATTTTCACGCACCTGTATTGCACCGAATTGAAACTCCATAGAACTCCGGAAAATATCTTCTTTCTTATTCCAATTCTGCCTTTTTGATTTAGAAAGTGCCTCCAAAACTTTCATCCTGCTCCTTGAATCTTCTAAGAGGTGCTCAAGCTCTTTTATTTTTCCCTCAAGGCCAACTTTAGAACCCTTGGTTTCCGTCTCCATTTGTAAACAACGCATCTCATGTGTTTTCTTCACTATTTCTAGTTCTTGCTTCAGCGCTGAAAGTTCAAGATTCTTTTGCTCCTTCTCTCTTAGCAATCTGAATGTGTCCTCCTCCTTCTCTTTTAGCAATTTGACTGCCTCCTCCTCCTTCTCTTTTAGCAATTTGACTGCTTCCTCCTCCTTCTCTTTTAGCAATCTGACTGTATCCGCCTCCTTTGGTTTTAGCAATCTGACTGTGTCCCCCTGTAGCTTTGTACTTGCTTCCATTTGGGAATTCTGGATATGGAATCAGAAACAACAGCTCATATAATGTTTTTGGTGAAATATATTAAAAGTAATGGGAAATGATCAGCAGATCATGCTTGCAAGAGTCTTGGAGAGAACAATTCAAGTACAATACCTTTGTTTGCTGAAGCTGGTCCATGACAATCTGCATTAAATTTAGTTATTTCAAAGAGTTACACAGACCAGGGCAAATAATACTTGCATGTACAGGAAAGTTTAAACGAAGTATATTCCATACCCCGGACTCCTCACCAGTCCCAGAAGCAAGGGTTTCAAGTACACTTATCCTTGAGAGGTACTTCTCCTCACGAGCCTTAAATAGGTTGTTTTGCTGAAGGCCACCAAAGAAGCATTGATACACAAGGCAAGGGACGACAAATTGGGAGAAGAATTAAGTTAAGAAAAAAAGAAACAAAGAGAGAGTTGTACAGTTCTCAAATGTTCGGCTTGGGTTGATATTCTCCGTTCAATCTCCTGCACAACCTTTCTCAGCAGACAAGCCCCTCGCTGCTCAACAAGATGCACATATATCATCAGTGCAAGTAAATAGATGATGGTATTGGTACACCAGCATTGCGCTCCCATTTCATACCTTAGGTATTTCACCACTCTTCCTCTCAATGCTTTCATCCAGAATCCCATTCACAACACTCAAAAGTGACTGAGTTGGGGCATTCTGCATTAAAAAGGTGTTGTACGTAGTCATCATATCATAATGGTAGATTTACAAAATTCCAAACATCCATAAGAGTATGACAATTACATCCAAGCTATTTGATTTCATCATCTCTGGCATCTTAGCATGACGTCCTTGTTTCAGTTGAAACACCTCTTGGAATTTATGCCCCACATGATGCATCAATGCAGCTGATGGCTCTGTCCAATGGAAGAATACTATTGTTGATGAGGGATTTGAATACCAAAAGGTTTATAAGCATAAAAGCACATAGATGTCTGTTCTGTACCATACGAGAAATATTACATGGTGTTCTATAAAGAAGCATGAAAAACGAATTGCTATCTAGACAAACTGTGTAAAGCTTCTAAACTTCTGTCAATTACTGCGTATATGAGAGAGAACGAGTGAGAAAGATTGACGAGATACCTGATTTTACATTACTGAGTAAAGTTTGTTGAAATTTAGAATCTGGCGAAGCTTTCCACTTTTCATCTCTAGATGGTGGAGATATAAGGCCCCTAGAAGACAAATCACTGTTTGATCTACTACTTCTACTAATCGCAGAAGAATTCTCTCCTCCATGCACATACTTTGCACGAAGCATTAGAAGGCAATCTACAACTGCCTTCATAGACCCCTGAGATTATGAAACATTTTACATGCAGAAAATAAACCAGCTTGAGTACTGCTCTGGACTTGTTTATTCATACAAACTGTAGAGCTGTTTCTTCTTGAATAAAAGAGTTAGATATACCGTCGTGCTCTCTGATTTAATATAATGAGGATTTACCTTTTCTAGGTCTGCTATTTCGAACATTGGAATACCCAACTCATCCATACAGGAAAGAAACAACTTAAGGTTTTCTGTGCCCGAATCAGTGGATTCATCAAAACCTCGTCCCTGAAACAAAAAAGTGCATAACCATATCAATACAATGCAAATTAAGCGATATAATCATGAGCCACCCTAATAGGAACAGTGACTGGGAAACGTATGACAAAACCTTGTTTCGATAACCAGGCTTTAGCCTGTCCAGAATTTGAAGAAGAACAGTGCCATCAATCAAGCAGGCTCTCAACTCTTCAGTAGAAGAATTTTGTGGCAAATCCACATGAGGAAGAACATTATTTATCCACTCTACCAATAATGTGTGCTGCTTAGCTGGAGACGAAGAAGAAGGAGGAATGAGTTCTAACAAATGGTTACTTGCATGAAATCCAATTTCAAATAAATGGGAACTAATTACAACTCCCACTTACCTTCAGATTTCTTGCTGTTGAGTCTCCCTAACTGTTTAATAAGCTGATCCGAAAACGAATTCATGATGAATCTAACAGCAATGCAACCAGCATTAAGATGAATTATTAGAATATAACAAACAACGGATCCCCTATGATTTTCATAATCAGGTCCTGAAATCGGTCAAATGTCATCAGTTGAGCCTGTCCAAAACAAAATGATACAGATAACCGGCAATAATTCAACTCTTTGGGAAATTGCCCCTGATCATTCCTCTGCCTAGTACAAATTTGAACAACAAGCGATGAGCAATGTCAAAATTTATGTGTGTGCACGATGAGCCTGTCCAAAGCAAAATTTATGTCTCTGACTTGCATACTGAGACAATGATGTGTGTGCACGAAACTAAAGATAACTATGATGACCGTGAGATTATATCGAAACTCCATGCACCATGCTCGTATTGCAACTACAGAAAATAATTTCAAACATCAATATTCTAAGCTAGGACTGAGAGTGAGGCAAGCGTAAAATGCCAAATGCATTATTTATATTACTTCAAACCTGTAAGAAAATTTTTGCTTTTCCAGTCAGTCACAAATGCTAACAACTCTATCACATACGTATGGAAAGATTATCTACAATGCCAGCCAAGTGTTTAAATAGAACATATGCATGAGAAATGGTGCAAATGTTGTATATTATGGATATCAGGAAAAAAATAAAAAACAAAAGAACTGATCACCTTGATGTTACATAACTGAACCCAGCAAACACATTCACAATGACAACATACATACACATGATGAAAAGAAAAGAAAAGAAGAATAATCAAATATCATCAGAACAAGAGCCAAATGATACAGTAATTAAGCTTAACCAGACCATTACAAAACGAACCTGAGGGAACAAAAAGGAGTCACAT
>JANIMX020000193.1:2342890-2354681 GCA_024582655.2 Erythroxylum kunthianum | reverse complement strand
ATTTTAAATACTGAAAACTAGGATGACCTAACCTATAATGCCATAACATAATATCATTATCTTTTAAAACAGAAACAGAATTTAAACAAGTACTTGGACATTGTGTACTCGAGTCAAGTCCATCGTCAAAATAATAGAGTCCATCTTTTTCCTTAGCACTGCCAATCATCCTCCCCGTGGTCAAATCCTGAAACTCACAATAAGAGGAATAGAAAATAACTTGACACTGATGATTAGAGGTAATTTTACTAATGGATAACAAATTGCAAGACAAATTAGGAACATGAAGTACATCATGAAGAGTTAATGATGAAGTGAGTTTAATAGTTCCTATCCCGGCAATTACTGAAAATGAACCATCTGCAATTTTGACCTTTTTATTGCCTGCACAGGGACTATAGGATGAGAATAATTTTGAGCAACTAGTCATATGATCAGTTGCGCCAGAATCAATTATCCAAGAATGAACAAAATTAGGAATGACACCTAAAAACGCAGTGGCAAGAGAGTTACCCTTCTGAACCAAAGAACAAGACGAATTTAGAGACAACTTTGGAGACGGAAACATTTTTGACAGGTGCTCTAATTGCTCCTTTGTAAAGGGGCTTGCATCCGAGTTGGTAGAAGACTCTTGGGTTTCTGCGGCGGTAGCTTGGTAGACACGACCATCACGTTTGGATTTTGGCTTCCAATTCGCTGGTTTACCGTGGATCTTCCAACACGTCTCCTTCGTATGCCACGGTTTGTTGCAATTCTCGCACCATGGTTTCTTACGCCCATCATTATCAGAATCAACACCCTTTGACATAAGGGCTGAACTCTCAGGTGTATGGTTGAAACTAGGTTCAGTGTTGTGGAGCATGATTTTTCTCCTTGATTCCTCACGTCTAACTTCAGAAAAAACTTCCCGAATAGAAGGTAGCGGTTTCTTGCCAAGAATGCGACCGCGAACCTCATCCAAGTTCCGATTAAGACCAGCTAAAAACATGTAAACTCTGTCGTTTTCCTCTCTCTTCTTATAGCGGGCATAGTCGGTATAGTTCTCCCAAATATCGTCATAACACTGATCAAGTTCCTGCCATAAAGTTACCAACTCGTTGTAATAAGTAGTAACATTGCGATCATTCTGCTTTGATTTCCAAAGTTGAGTTTTCAACTCGAAAATTTGAGAAGAGTTCTCCAGATCAGAATAAAGATCTCGAACAGCCTCCCATATATCTTGAGCAGTCGAAAGGAATAGATGTGGTCGTCCAATGGAAGGCTCCATGGAATTGATGAGCCAAGCCATAATAAGAGAATTTTCAGATTTCCATTTGTTTTGGTTGGGATCACCATCAGCGGGCTTCGACATTTCGCCGGTCAAATACCCAATTTTGCCTCTGCCGTCTATCGCCAATTTCACGGACTGAGCCCACTCTAGATAGTTGCGTCCATTGAGTTTTGTAGCTGTGAGATAGAGAGCAGAGTTATGGGAATAGTAATCGGCAGTTACAGATGTTGGAGGAATAGTGGGTGTGGGCGGAACGGTTTCGGAAGTACCGGCAGAACTGGAAGAGCCGGTGGAATGTGTTTGGGTGCCGGTCATCGCCGACTTATACGACATCATCGTAAGAGAAAAAGAAAGACACGAGGCTTTGATACCATGTAAGTTTTCAAGAAGAAGAAAACATCATTCTTTCTTATTATTTGTGGAGAAAACGATTACAAAATATATAGCAAAGGAAGGCCACAAAATCAGCACTAAATCTGAAAATAATATTTTCATATTTTATTCCCTAATTTATTTCCTAGAAATCTGCTATTTTTATTTCTGAAAATCTGACACCTATTTACCCCTAATTAGACTTGGCAGACGAAATCTCACAATCCACATAGCATACAGTCACATAATACATATTCACATGCATACACAAATTATGGAATTTGACATATTTAATATTTTTTCAATGTATGACATTATCAAAAAAATGAAAAAGGAAATCAAAGACTAAACTCTTTCTCTTTATTTCTTTTTGGACAGATTCTCTGTTTGACTTTGGGAGGCCATTTACACCTTGTAAATGGGTTTTTTTTTTAGGGAAATAGGTCTTCTAGACACTTGTTCCTCTACACATCAGCTTTCCAATGACATATGATTCATTTTATTTGGACTACTATAGAAGGAGTTATGCCCCTCTGAATACCTACTGTTCAACATCGGGACAGCTTATGAGAGTCACTTTCCACTCTATTTGTTACCTAATTCCAGCCACTTTTGGTCCAAGCATCCTTCATGGAACTTGTACCTCAGTCTCTTATCTTTCCATTGGCACCTCACCCATTCTCACAAGGTCAGTATGCTGGGAGATATGCCCAGAATACCTCATCGGGTTCACAACTTAGGCAGAACACATGACAGATTTGTAGGGTTCTGTTGGAGTCCGAATTGGCCCCCCTTCAAAGCAGATTCACACAAAGTTTCCTTCATATGAAATTAAGCCTTGGATGTCTAGTTTCCAATTCCATGAACCAAACCCTAATTGGACCACTACACAAAAAGGTATGGTCGTTGAAGCACACTATGCTCTACTGAAAATTTCAGCATTCTATACACAGGATCACTAACCTATTTTTAGCTCAATTCTCATGCAACTTTCATGCAATTTAACACAATCTAAGGCTTAATTTCACCCCACAATCATCCAATTTCACATACCCAAAAAATTGATCAAAAACCCTAACAAAGAGGGCAAAACTTCATAACTTTCCATACATTTTCAATTAAGATTCCACCTTTAAAATTCAACCTTCCCAAGCTTTGTTCTTCACTTTGCCTACACCATTTTATCACAATTTCACTCCCATAAGAACTTCTTACCTTTAAAGCTTTCCTTCTTCTCTTCTTCAAAATCCCTCCAATTTTCACCAAGCTTTCTCTTCTCCTCTTACTCTCTCGCACTCTCCCTCTCTTCTGTTAGAAATTAGAGCTTTATGAACTTTACCTGAAGCAAAACATGTAAAAACCCTTATATATGTCTGTTTTAAGCCGTACGCCACCGGCGTAGACTTCAACGCCGTTGGCATACTTAAACTTTACGTCGATTTCACAGTACATATGCAGTCGGCGTATCAATTAATTCCTTATAGATACGCCGGCAAACACATATTTACGCCACCTGCGTAAATGGCACAATGCTGGCTTATCCAAGCCTTTTTTGCATTTATGTCGGCTCTCCTCAGATGTACGTCGCCGACATACAATGTTGCACTGCCGGCATACAGGTAAAGCCGCCGGTGTTCACTTTACAAAACTCAACAAATTTTTAACTCACACACAAACACATTTAGCTTACCCCACACACATTCTCATGCACAACTACACAAATCCTACTAGGGTAGGGTTCGGGTCATTAGAGGTGGGTTGAATAAATTAGGGATCCAAGGTTGGGTCATTGAGAGGGATGTTTGTCAAGAATTCTAGAATTGGTGGTATTGTGAAGATAGGTTTTAATAGCGGAAGAATTGGTAGTAAGGTTTGAGTTTGTTATGATATTGATATTGATTGAAACAGACAAGGTTAGTTTGAAGAGAAGTTGGTCAGGGGAATTTTGTCTTTCAAACCTGAAATCATAGCTGATGAGAAGGCTATGCACTTCCTCTGGTGTGGGTTTATCAGGACGAGAGGAAATAGAAGTGACAAAGGGGTTGTAATCCCGATCGAGATCACCCAAGAGATAAATCAAATGATCTGATCGAGATACAGGTTCGCCAATGGCAGCAAGATTGTTACAAGTGGATTTAATGTGTTGAAGAGAAGTTCGAAGATCAGTGACTCTGGCCATGGTGTTGGATAAATAAATTTGAGCTAAGGTATCCCATATCTCCTTGGTAGAGGAGTAGTTCATGATCTAGATAAGTATACAGAGAGAGACATATATCTAACTCATAAGAATATGATTACATCGTTCCCATACAATAAACTTAGGATTGAGGGTTGGAGGACTATCAGTGGTAAATTTGGGAGGGTAAGGTTGAGACCTATATAGGAAATCATCGAGGTCATGGGCAACAATTACGTTGAGTAATTGATTTGTCCAGATTATGAAGTTTGAATGATCAAGTTTGACAATAAGGGTTTGGTTAACAAAGGGTAAGGTTGGGTAGGAATGAGAAGTGGGAATATTTGGAGTGAAGGGAGCATCACCAAATCTGGGTTGTGGATGTTAAGAGGGAGAGGATTGTGCAGATGAGGAGGACATTTTGAAGCTTTGATACAATAAACAACAGTGAGCAAAGAAAAGGAGCAAGAGAGAGAAAAGAGATTTGGGAATATTTTCTGTTATTGTATGTATTACCCATAATGATAGATACAACATACACACACATATATATACACACACTGATGATGCACGTGTCTTCACAATATTCATATTTTGGTTTAACTTGTCCCCGTTTACTTTAAACACTTACCATTAATCTGTATGACAGATTGTGGCAATTTTTCAGGGTCTACCATAGGAGATTGAAATCATTCGGTTTTTAATTTCCCTCTTCTCTCTTGTAAATCTAAGTACTTGGCAAAAAGGTAACTTTATGCATGTTTGCAAGAAATGTAGGCCTCTAGAATCAGGAAAAGAGATTGTCCTTTTGGTGCTCATGATATATACGATATACCACAACAATGCAAAGAAGTCAAGAATAATGGCTAACTACGCCACCTTAATTGCCTTCCAGACCCATATAAACAACTACAGAATCGGATTCCACAAAGCGAAAGAAGTCGATCCCACCATTAACACAACAATGGCTCATGATCCTTCATATATTCTCGAATTCATGGCCATGCATCTTGAACTCTTCCAACTCCACCTAGAGACTTTTGGATTTCAAAATCCTATCGCCTCTGTATCTGACTTCATGACAGAAAAGGCAAGCCTTGAACTCCCATCTCATGTTTATATTAGCATCAGCCAGGAGGAAACTTAAGTTTTAAATGCATTCTGTGCAGTTCTGCTGCATGGTTATGAGGATCAACATGGACTGCAATGGTTGCTACAAGAAAGTAAGAAGAGCCCTTCTCCGCATGCAAGGTCATCAACGTTTTCTTCACTCCTATAAAATGATTTCAATCGTCAGTATCTCTTTACGTTTCATGTTTCTCTTCCCGGTTATATATGTAGAGTTGGAGACACATTTGATAGAGAAGAAGCAGTGTAGAGTAACTGTGTGTGGCAGCTTCATCCCACGGGACGTGGCGATCAAAATCAGCAAAAAGACTAATCGCAGAGTTGAGATATTGGAGATAGAAGAAGAGTTCGGCAATGAAAATGATGAGCAGAGACAGCATTTGATGATCAGTTCCTGGAATCCTGTAAAAGTAGTCCAAAACCAATTGCAACTTGTGTAACGTGACCAAGAAGCCTAGTTGCTAATCCTCCTTTACTTCCTAATTGTTAAAAATAAATATAAATTATGTTATAAATAATTTAGAATGCCAAAATGTTCAATATTTTTTTATTTTAATATCAAATTTTTTAAACTTAAGAACTTAGACTTATGAGGCATGACCTGTGTGACCTATCCATTTCTTTTAAAATAACCTACTTTCCCAAATTATGGTTCCGCGAGAGAAAAAGGAATTTGTGTTCTTTTTTCCGTGTCCTGATCTCCTGCAAAAAAAGAGAGGTAAATCATGGATCATAAGTTATGCTCATGAGTTAATCCATGTGCTACAAGATTTCCACATAGATGCCTAAATGTTAGGTTGAAAGTGACAAAGTTAGCTACATCAATCAAAACTAATGGAGCCAATATTATGACCTGAGTTATAAGAATTTTAGAAAATTAGTCACTTAACTAAAAAAATTTAAAAAGTTTGATATTAAAATGAAAAAAATCCTAAAAGTTTTGGTATTGTAGAATATGTTATCTCAATTATTTAAATATGAAGTGAAGATAGAAAAGAGAGGAACATAAAATTTATTAGGTAAACATATTATCCACAAGAGTTTTAAAACAAGAAAAAAAGGGTATTATATATATAAGAGTTAACTAAATATGATGTGAAAGACATAGATTTGATGTAGTAAAATTGGGTCCACTATATAGTTTGGCATACCACCCATATAAATATAAAAGAATAACTCATCTTACTCCTTTAAAATTTAAACTTAGATACATAACACTATTTAAGAACAAAGTTAAAAGCTAATTGTTTTTTTATGCAAGTGTGCTAGATTATTGAGTTTTTTAATCTTAGTTTAAAATTATTTTAGAAATTAAAAAATAAATTGTATTAACTAAAAAATAGGAGTTTAGTATAAAGAAGAATCAAAACTGAATGAATTAGCTTGTTTCTTCAATTGGAGCAAAGCCAAACAAAAGTGAAAACCAAGACTACATCCCAAAATCAAACCAAATATGCTAGTGTAAAAAGTAGTCAATTAGTGCAGCATCTCAGTTTAAAAGAGTTGAACCAAATCAAGGAGCTTTCATTCCATTAGCGTACAAGTTAGGGAATAAGTATATCAAAATTTCCCTTCTATATTTTATTTAGAAAAGTCATTTATTTGTATGTAGCAACATCATATATGATTAGTGAGAATATTTCAGGAACTATGTTTTGACTACATTTAATATGAAAATCCTGAGCCATTAATTGTTCCTTTACGAGGCCAATAAGTTTCTAAAGAAGTGTAGCTCTATGATTGATTTGTTTTTGAAATATCCTCATTTTCCTTTCACACCATAGAGCAATAAATATATTCCCCAAAGAAATTATATAAACAAGAGAGCCCTAATTGCAAGGATTAAGATTTTAACATGATCAAAGCATTATATTATTCCAATTCAAAGGAGGAGAAGGGAGGCAACTTAGTTGTGAAATTCCTCTTTAGATGTTAGATGAGTAATCACACAAAAAGAATATATGGTCTATTGACTCTTCTTCTTGATTGCGATGAGTGCAAATGGTTGGAATATCCATCTATCCCTTGATTCTATCAGCAATGGATAGTTTCGTTTTAATTGTAAGCCAAGGAATGACTGAGGATCTGGGATTAGTTTGAGATAACTATACTAATTTATGACAAATGACTTTTTAAAGCTTAGAACCTTAACGTCTTTCTACAAGATGAATAATAGAAACAACCAGATGAGCTTTTAATCCATATTGTGGTATCCTCCTTATATGGAATAAGAACAAAGCTTAGTAGGAGATTAATGAGATGAGTCATTGGATGTGAATTAAAGTTACGTGGTTTGTTGTTAAGAACCTTTCCCTTAACTTCAAATTTTGAACCATAATCCATGATGAATCTTATTTAGATTGAATGGTCCAAAAGTATGACATTTTTTAGGAAAAATACATGAATCCATTTAATTCAAAGTGCCTATCTATCAAATAGGAGGCTTCATAAATCTTTGATCATTAGCAATTTAATGGTGATCTTGATTGGCATTACCCATAAACTACCATCATCCTTTAACTAACACAATTCACTCCATTTAACCTTGTCCATTGTTTGTGTAGTTTGATCCTCTAACTAGAGAAATCTTCTAAGCATCCTCTCTACTAATTATACAATACCTATAAGAAGTATAATATGTGATAATCAATATACATGAAAGGTTATTCAATTTCAAGATAATAAGTTAAATCCTTCTTGCTATAGTTGGGCTTTTATTGCAGTAGCTTGATATCCTCCTTTGAATCTTTTCTATTAGTGGAAGATAGTCGTTATAAGATGGTTTCTTCAAGCTGATAAGAATTTCTAGATAGATAAAAAAAGGCTTCTTTGTTTTTAATCATGTCAACATGGAGAACCAAGGTGCAAGATGTTGTTCACTTAAGAAAACATACAACAAGTTTTTTTTTCTTGTTGACGTAAAGGCCTGATAAATCTTTGAATGTTTCCAATGCAGTCAATAAAGCATTTAGGGACATTGCATATGCTCTTAAGAAAGAATAAGGTCATTTATAAGAACAAGTTACTTAGCGTTAGCTTCTCGCACTTTGAGTGAAAAATAAAGTGTTTCTTTTGATTGATTACTATTATAATAAGACTTGTGAGAACTTTCATGCTTAAGTTAAAGAGGTAAGGAGATAAAAGGTCTCCTTTCTTTAAACCTCTAGCCTATTTAATGAGTTTGGAGGGCTCTTTATTTATTGAAACAATGTAAGAAATTGAGCAGATTCACTGCTTAACTTAAACAACAAAAATATCTGGAAATGCTAATACTTTAAGGGTGTTTAAGATGAAATTTCAATCAATGGAATCAAATGCCTTATGACAATCAACTTTGAGTATATAATTCTTACTTGAATGCATCCTACTGTATCCTTTGAAGAGTTCTTGTGTTAGCAAGATGATGTCTCATATCTATCTTTCCTTAATGAATGCTCCTTATGATGAATCAATGTAATTAGGAATCAATTCTTTGAGCCTGCCTACAATTAGCTTAGGAATGATTTTATAGATCATATTACAATGTGAAATAGGCCTGAAATCCTTTAAAGAGAAAGTGGAAGAGATATTAGGAATGAGACAAATAAAGGCTTTATTTTCTTCCCTCAATATGTTATCTTAGTTAAGAAATTCCAATACAACATCTGTGACCATTGTTTTGATATGGGTCCAAGCTTTTCCCTAGGGACTTTTTAGGATGTAGTGAGAACAAAGTTTCCTTTACTTTCCTTGTATTAAAAGTCCTGGTTAGGAAATCAGCTTCTTATCTTGTGATTTGTCCATTGATGATAAACTTTAAGGACTGAACAGAAGAGTGACTATTTGTTAGAAAACCAAGTGTATTGGAGAAGAAATTAAAAGACTCTTATAAAGTTCTTGTTGAGAATCAATTGGCATCTTTTGCTCATTTGTAAGAGAGCCAATCATGTTGATACTTCTTTTTCCAAGCACAAATTTATCGGGAAAAAAAAATACTTCATATCACCATCCTTAAGTTAAAGAATTATATATCTATGTTTTCATATGAAGTAGTTAAGACCAACTACTTAAGTTTGGTTTAATAATCAATATTTCCAACTTTCTTGCAGTTAAGCATCTTTAGTTCCTCTTTAATCATTTAAAGCTTTCTTACACCACTAAATATCATGTGTCCTTAAAACTCATGATTGATGACTTTAAGAATTACTTCTTCAAATCCCATTGTTTCAACTAATACATTATTAAATCTAAAATCATATCGATCCTTTTAGTGTTGAAGATGATTTGAATTATGAGATGAGTATGGTTTAAAAATAAGGAGTATTTAAAGGATGTTTTACTATCTAAAAAAGTGGAAATCTAATTATCATTTTCCATAGTCATGTCTATTTGTTTTCCTAAAGATTCATTTTCCTTTCTGCTTATTGCTCCAAGTATAAAAATGGCCTTCTATTATAAGGTTAGTCACTTTAATGTTTCTTGCACATTCCCTAAAATCATCTAAGAAGTATCTTAGGCATGAGTTTCACTTAGATTCAAATTGATAAAGCTTATTGTTGAAATTGCCAACTATGATCCACAGAGAGTTGATAGCTAATCCTAAATCTCTCAATTTATTCCATAAAAGGGTTGTTTGAAATGCATTATTAAAGGAATATATAAAGGTAATCTCCAAATTAATCTTCTCCGGTTTCATTATAAATGAAAGATGAATCAGTTGATCCTCAATTATAATTCTCCACTGACTGAGATTCATCTGACAAAATGTGTTTCTCCACTCTCTCTTTGAGTTTAGATTTAGTAGATTTACTTGGAGAAGGGGTGGAAAGAATTACCACTTAGATTGGTTCTATCATTTCTTCTTTTTCCTGATTGTTCTCCTTCAATAAGTATGTGTTGAATGTTTACTATCACACAAATTTGTGTATAACTAACTCTACTCATGGTGGTAGTAACTTCATCTAAGAGAAGAGGTTTGATGGTACCTACTTCACCTTAAGGTTTTGAAGTTAAATGTTAGGCTTCCATCTTTGAACAAATAGGGGGTTGATTATTGAATACCATCTACCTACCTCTATGACCCATTGAGCTTTATCAGTGGGTTCAAACTTCAAGGGAAAAATATTTTCCTCATTTACCATAACTTCCCTCAGGCTTAGATGCTTCCATTGATGATGAGCTGAAGTGTTTAAAACTAGGAATGAAGGTCTTTTATGCATGAAGAACACTATAAGTGCAGATTCTCATTTAAAGACTCCTTCTTTCAAGATCTCAATTGGAGGAGCAACTATAGTAAGTCCATCTTCAATGCAAGGAGGATAAAATTGTATTTTCTACAAGGGGAATCCCTTAACAATTGGAGCCAAGTTTTTTTTTAATGGCCCGACCTGGAGTAGGTAAAGTTAATGTTGTTTAAGGGAAGGGATGGTTTGGTAAGGTTATAGTTGTTAAAGAATGGGAGAACAAGCTTAAGCTTGCGGAGGTTTTGGCTTAAAAAGGGAAAGTGTTCAAAGGACAGTGGCTTGGGACTCAACATAATACCAAAAATATATAAAACTAGATTATGTGCAAAAAGTTCAATAACTAGATAAACTTAGTAAGAATGATTTAAAGGACTAAAGAAGAGACTGGGCTAGAGAGAAAATTAGTATGAAGAAATTGAAGTAGAAGAGATTGGACTATAGGAAAGAATAATGAAAAAAGATGATTCAGAGAAAATTTCAAGGAAGGAAGATCAAACACGTGGTCAAGATGTTTTAAAATTTTGAAAATTAGTTAGGATAAAAATATAAAGGTGAAGATGTTTTGAAAATGTTATGTGAATGTTTTTTTTTAATTTTATAAATAATTTGAATTTTGAAAGGAAATTTGTATGAAACAAAAGGATGTCATTTTGTATGAAATTTTCTTTTAAAAGGCACATAGTTGGATGAATAAAGCCTCCAAACTAAATTTTTTAGATAATTAACGTTTTTATTATTATTTTAAATTGAGTGTTGTATCAAAATAAAAATCAAATATTCGTATTATTGAGGTTAAGAAAATGTTATGAAAGTGAAAGAATAAGGTAGATAAAGAAGTTTCAAGTTGTTTTTTCTACTTTATTTTGAATTCTTTTTATTTTTTCAATTTTCTTAATTAAGTTTTTATGTTTGAAAATTATTCTTAGATGAGGACTTACATTCAGGGCTTATATTAGTGGTGTGTCGTGTGATATAATAAGCCCTAATTTTATCATGTCAATATTTTGTAAAATTAAACAACAATAACAACAACAACAACAACACACAATAGAAATCTCGTTGTTAAGCGAGGTTTGGGGAAGTCTTCATAGTACGCAACCTTACCCCTAACTAGTAGATAGGCTATTTCCAAATAACCCACATAAAATAATTAAAAAAATAATAATAAATGACTTCTAAGTCAAGTTAGGTCAACTTATGATACCTACAAGAATCTATTTATAAGAGCTCATTTATTTGAATCTTAGTACGCCATAATTTTCTATTGTAGGTCATGTCCTCAATAAGTTTTAACGTTATCATATTATTCTTGATCACCTCCCTCCAATTCTTCTTAGGCCTCCATTTCTTTCTCTTATAGTCTCTGAGTACTATCTTTTCGCATCTTCTCACTAGAGTTTCTGGATGTCTCCTCTTAACATGACCAAACCACCTAAGCCTTGTATCCCTTAATTTGTCACTAATATTAGCTACTTTTACTCTTTCCCTTACCATTACATTTATGACCTTATATTGTCTATTAAGATTGCTTATCTAACAGAGCATCCTCATTTTCGTCACCATTAGATTATAACTATCCACTTGTTTAATGGGTTAATACTCTGCTCTATAGAGCATGGCCGG